>SNQJ01S0075450.1:7307-37282 GCA_010110895.2 Picea sitchensis
AGAGAGAGAGAGAGAGATGTAGGGTGGGAGACTTGAGGCATAAGTTTCCTCCCCCAACCATGTTCTAGGCAACGAGACTCATATTAACATAAAGAGTCGGCTATGAGATTCAAAATATATATATTGTTTACTATTTTTAATATGTTTTTGTCTTGACTTATATCAGAATCCTAAAATGCATACCTCTTTTATTTTTGTTGTAAATTTTTATCAACTTAACCATTTTTAAAATAAATTATATGCTAGACTAAAAAACATTAAGATATACAATCTAAAAAAAAAATGTTTGATAATGTTAAGACCCTCCTAGCCTGCACTAATAGAAGGCGTTATAATTTCAAGGATATATTGACTTTCATAATTAAAAAAAAAAAAAATACAAAATTAATATTATAAATTTTGAAAAAATACACCACACTAGAACAATGGGTTCTCTACAATTATGCAATTTTTTTAAGGAAATTTCAACACTCACACTAACAAAGACATATACCTTATATTTTTCTTCAAAATAACATACCACTGATAGAAAAACTCAAATTTCACATACTTCTTCACAATTTATATAAATAAAAATTATATACTCAGAAAGCTAATTCAATTTCCTATATTTAATCTTTTTACACCATATTCAAATTCATTGTAAAAGTACCTTGAATAATCCCTCCAAGTTAACATATTATTTTTTTTCCATGTTTGCATTGCCACTAACRCGTCATGAGAGACCATCATTAGCTTGAACATGCTCATTTGCAGTTGATTACGGTTGACTTTGGTTGACCATGATTRACTCTAGTTGACCATGTTTTACAATGTTGGACTATGGTTAACCATGGTTGACTATGGTTGACCATGTTTGACTATTGTTCACTATAGTTGACTATGGATGAATATGGTTGATCGTGGTTAATTCTAGTTGATTGTGGTTGACTATGGTGGACCATGGTTAACTATGATTAACTATGGTTGAACATATTTTATTATGGTTGATTATGGTTTGAGAATGGTTGACCATGGTTAACCCTATGATTGACCATGTTTAATAATAGTTGATCATCGTTGACTATGGTTGACCATGTTTGATTATGCTTGACTCTGGTTAACTATGGTTGACTATGCTTAACCATGTTTGACTATGGTTGATTTTCATTGTAGGTCGACTTTGGTTGACTTTGATTGTAGGTTGACTTTGATTAGATTTGACTAATAATGGTTGACTATTGTATGTGGTTAACTTTGGCTAACAATGGTTGCTTTTGGTATGTGGTTGAGTTTGATTGATGTTGGTTGATGTTGGTTGACTATGCTTGACTATGTTCGACTTTGGTTGTCTTTGGTTAATTATCATTGAATATGGTTGACTATGCATCATTTCAAGAGAAATAATGGAAGAGGTTGACTTCAATATTATGTCACATTTGGACAATATCAATGAATTCAAGATTATGTCACATTGTGACATTAAGTGGTTGACTTCAATATTATATAACATTGTGACATGAAGAGGTTGAGTTCAATATTCTATCACATTACGACATGAAGAGGTTGACTTCAATATTCTCTCACATGTGATGTTATGGTTAACTTCAATATTTTGTCACATTTGATGTTATGGTTAACTTCAATATTATGTCACATTATGACACTAAAAGGTTAACTTGATTTTTTATGTAAGATTATAACATTAAGAGTTGAATTCAAAATTATGTCACATTATGACATTAAAAGGTTGACTTCAACAAAATGTCACATTATAACATTATGGGTGACCACAATATTATAACACATTGTAACATTAAGAGGTTGACTTCAATATTATACGACACCATGACACTAAGAGATTGATAAAATGGTTATGTGATTTGTGACGTTCATCTTGGTTGGCCTATGTTGAATTGCTACATTACTTAATGGTTATATCACATTGCAATGTTCATCTAGGGTTATGTCTCATAGCGACATTCCTCAAGGTTTATGTCACATAGTGACATTCCTCGAGGGTTACATTGAATTGTGACATTACTTAATGGTTATGTTACATTACGATGTTCACCAAGGGTTATGTTGGAATGTAATGTTCCTCAATGGTTATGTCACATTGCAATATTCATCTTGATTGATATGTATTATTACTACATTCCTTATTCGTAATGTCACATTGCAACATTCATCAAGAGTTAAGTGACATTGTCACATTCCTCAAAGATTATGTTGGACTGTGAATTTCTTTAATGGTTAGATATAATTCCTATAGTTGATACCCTTTAAAAGTATGTAATATTGCAATATTATATCACATTGTGACATTCATAGGTTGACTTCAATATTATGTCAGAATACAACATTAATAAGAGGTTGATAATATGGTCGACTTCAATGTTATATGACATTATGGCATTTGAAGAGAAACAATTTAAGAGATTGGATTCAATATTATGTCACCTGCGATATATAAAGAGAAATGATTTAAGAGGTTGAGCTCAATACTATGTTGCGAGGTTAACTTCAATATTATGTCACATTATGACATTTTACTATGCTTGACTATGGTAGACTCCAATATTATGTAACATTGCCTCATTTCAAAAGAAATAATTTAAAATGTTTACTCGAATATTATGTCACACTATCAAGTAGCACGAAGGCTACTATTAAAATTACACAATACGACTCAACTCATAAAGTCATTAAACAATTAGCAATTAAAACATACACCATTAATAAACTCAAAACAAAGAGATGAGATATCGCATAATTATTTTGTTGATACTCGTGACCAATAACTCTCAGGCCTTATTACATACATACTGCTATCTCCTCAACTTCTCATTAACTATATTCCCACTCCTCCATTACAAAACCCAACTTGTGAGAGCCAAAAGTGTGTTCTTCGTTGGAGGCACCATTTTATAAAATTACTAGAGGAAATCAAGAAATCCAAACTATTGGAGTGAATCTCTTGGGTTCCAGGTTGATTGGTCTCCAAGGCAATTTGTCTTATGTTGGACGTGGCAAGGTCAAATGTCATCTTGGCACTTTATCATTTGTATTCACATGTTGTTAAAGGTTTTGTCTTCACATGATTCCAAAGGGTTCATTTTCACATGTTGTTGAAGCATTTAACTTCAAATGCTACTAAAGGGTTTTTCTTCACATGTTGCCTAAGGCATGATTGGAATAATGATTTCCAAAACCTGGACTAAATTATTGTTGTTTCTATAGATCTAATGTGTAAATATAGACTAGAATATTGGTGTTATTGTAGAAACAACGAAAACAACTTTTATAACTGAGGGATGACTTGTACATGGCTAAAACCATGCACACTCCCACGGAAAGAAGTGTTTGGTTCACAATATTTTGACATAAAATAGTCTCTCTACATGCAAGTTTTTATCACCTCTTTATTTGTCAAAACAATACTAATGTATGTTTATGTCACGTTGTTAATTTTCACAATTGAAATATTATTTTGGCATGGCATAGAAGATTCAAAGTAATGTTGGTCTATAATTATGGGATTTGAAACATTATTCATTTTCTCATTTTGGAAAATAATTCCTTGGGCATATCCAGAACACCCCCTCGACCTCCATCTTTCTTTGCATGTTCGTGTTGGTGCTTTGATTTATTCATTGATTTCCTTTCAATGCTTCACTTAAAACTCAACCATTGTATTGTTAAGTGGGTGATGAAAAATGATAGATGTAACATATATTATTTTAATGATACTAACTTCTACTTTGCATACTATAATCATAAATCATACTAGGTGAACATGAAAGATAGCCAGTTCGACTAGGAATGCTCCTACATCAGACTCCCCTAGTTAGAAAATGTTGAGCATCCTACTCAAAAAATAGATGAAAAATTTTGCAGACTGGACATTCCCCCCTTTAGATATTTGTTTCCAACATCCATAACATTTGTTTTAGTGTATTGACCCAACACTGCTCTACATTCACCCCACTCTTTAGGGTTTCTTCCATTCCTTGCAAATTTGACCCATGATGTTCCACCACCTCGTTCTTTACCTTAATGGTGCTTACTACTTACAATAATGCCACTCAATGGTGCTCACTACCTTATACCTCTGTCACTTAATGGTTATTAATACCTCCCATCCTCCCTCTAGGGCACCATTCCAAATGCTTGTTGCATGGACTGCATAAGTACATCATTCACCTTACCATCAACTCTACCAATGGATGTCTTCTTCATGCTTACATCCTCCATCTTCTCTACTACATTTCCTACAAACATATAAATTCACAAAACATTATGGGAATGGAAAAATACCATCTAATTCTCCTTTAAAAGTTTTATTGTTGTAGCACCAATGTTTTTCTCTTTATTTTCTTCAACTTGTTGCTCCATAGATTCTTGCTTCTTCACTTCCTTCACAAATTCCAATACTAGACTTAACATCACTTTTCCAACCTTCTCCACTTCTTTATTTGAAGGATGTAAGTTAAATTTCATCCCATCCTTTCCAAACTAGTAGGTGTTTCTTCTCTCATCATGCATAACCCTCCTATCAAACTACCACAAACCTCCCAACAAAAGTGACAAACATCCATGGGAAAAACATAACATATGAATTTACCACTATACCCCCCAATCTTAAAATTAATCAAGCACTACTCTCTCGAGGTAACCTTATGCCCACTTTATAACCATGACACTCCATATTATTCTAGATGAGGTGTACTCTTCAAATTCAATTTATGAACAACTTCAATGCCACCATCAATAACCAAATTATAGCACTTACCCCCAATCTTACAATTTCATTTTGAAGATTGTCTTCCTTTGTTTTGGTTTTGTATCAACCCCATTCTCAAGTTGCAATAATATTTTCCTCATCTTCAAATTCCCATGTACTCTGACTCCAATTCAATCTCCTCACTCACTGCTATTACTAGTTTTGTTTCAACAATATGAATTCCTCCCTCTTGTATTTGTCCTTTCTTTGGATATTCTAGATACTCAAATTCCATATGGCCATAATTTCCACATTTGAAGAAAATTCCTTCAAATTTTCCTCCTCTACCTCTACCTCTTGTTAACCCACCACCTCTTCTAGAATCATACCTTCTCAACTAATCCATAGTAATGGAACCACTTTCACCTTCTTCGACTTTCTTCTCTATATGCTTCCCTCTTTCAAATCCTAGACCTCTCCTCATGGTTTATTTCTTTTGTCGCAATCTCCCCTCAATTCTCAATATTTCTTGGCAAGCCTCTACAAATGAATGAAAATTCAAAACATTAAACTCATATTGAGTGGCATAACTTAGACCATTTACATACTTGGAAATGGGTTACCGACTCTCCTCATTTTATCCAGACCTTGTAAAAATTTTGTAAAACTATTTTGTGTGCTCCTTCAGTACTAGCATCTTCAATTGCTTAAACTTCTACTATAGTGTCAACATATATAAAGTGTATTCCACATCAAAAAAATTTGTTTTCAAATCTGACATGATCCTATCCTACATTTTAATATTTTCTTTACCATTACTCTCTATATTCAGCTGCAAATTATCTCACTATAAATAAGCATGAATCCTCAATTTTGTATAGGAAAACCTAACCCTCATAGGATCTCTAATATTCTCAAATTGAAAGAAATTTTCATTTCTCCAACCCAATTTATCAATTCCTATGGATTTAAACTTCTAGAATATATAATAGTTTCAATTTTAGGTTTACCTCCAATACCTTTGATTGCTCTAATCATTATTTCGTCAAATATCACTTTCTATTCTAGTTCTTCTCTTGTAGACTATGATTCCACTTCATCATCATTATCATATCATGCCACACTAGTGATACCTCTCCTCGGGGCTATCTCCATTGCATTCATTCTTGCCATCATTGTCCTTACCATTGTCACAAGGTCACTCATATATTCTACACCCTCTAATCTCTTGAGTCTTCCATGACCTCTTTCTCTTTACACTGTCACTCTTATTCTATTTTGGGATCTCCTCTTGGAATAAAAAAGTGAAAACGAAGTAGAAAAATATGTGGGAAATAAGAAAACTCAATGAAAATAAAGATACAAAAAAACTCTTATTTTGTTTTCCTCTTTTTGTTAGTCTTTATTTTATCACACACACAAACACTACAAATTATACCTTAGGGTCATGACCAAAATAATACCTTAAATTAGACCCAATGGTGGTATAAGAAAACATCCTTTCATGCTCATCCTCAAGGCAATATGAATTATTCATGATCAAACAACGATAATGAAAGGTCTAAGCCAAGGTTTTGAAACTTTCTATGTTTTCCCTTCTCTATATGAGAAAAGTCCCATAGCATCACACATTGTCGAATATTAAAAGTTTTGACTTTTGACTTTTTATTGAAATGCTTCCTGAAAACCTCTTGCCCATTTTTTAGATTTAGTGGGGCTTTGTTTTGTTCTTCTTATAGGCCCAATAGGGTATTGTTAATTTGGTGCATTTCATTATTATTTAAGTCTTCGGTCTTAAAGGCAGGATAAAAAGAGAAAAACTCAAGTTTAACATGCATTATTTCCTTGTGTCCACAAATTAGTTGGAAAGGAGGTTCTCCATTGTTGATTTTAGTGGTAGTATTGTCATCCCACAAGGCTAACAACAACTAAGTGTGCCACTAGCAAGATTTATCCCCTATGGTCCTTTTGAGTATTTAATTAGATTTTTATTCATGGATTTGGATTGGTTATTTGAATTTCTGCATTATGTGGAAGATGTTGAGTGTTTAATGTTGAACTTACTCCACTTATCGGTTATATTCCAGAAAATAAAAGTGGGGTCATTATCAGAAATTATTTCAAGAGGCAAACAAAATCAATAAAATATGTTTGTTTTAAGGAAAGCAATTACCTTTTAATCTGATCCAGGTGGATATTGGTGGCCACCCACTTCTTCCACTAATCAACATGGTTCTCCATCTTGGCAGTTTTGTTATGATTTTTTGAGATTTTCCAGGTCCCAAACTTTTGAGGCTTTTTTGAGAACCTACATGATGTTTTGTGGGAAATTAAAGGGCATGGACCCTTTTTTGGCATGTCCAAGCCATGTTGCAATATTTTAGTCCTTAGTTAGAGCTTTTCAACAAGCTATTATGTGCACCAAATGGAGATTATATGCAAAATTTGTGCCCCCGGGAAGTTGATGTAGAAACTAACCACCTCAAACCCAAAACACCTTTTTGGCACTTCAACTTCCAGAGTTAGAGTTTTGGACATTTAGGGTTCTTGATTATATTAAAATTCCATCCTTTTGGCCTCATGTATTATATTTTGTGAATGAGTGTAGTTGATATCTCTCTCTCTTTAGAGATAAGCTACCACGATTCTAGCCAGTTTGAGTTCTACAATATTCTGTAATTTTATTCATTAATAGAAGTTTGGTTTTCACTGTATTATTGTGCTCTCTGCTATAATCCTGCATGTGTTTCATTTTGTTCCTTATACAATCTAGATCAATGGGATCATATCAATCTACTCCTTGTTTTTTTCTAGGTGCATCTTCTCAATGAGGTCAAGGTATAGAGAGTTAGGTCTTGAACTAGTTTCACTAGGAGACTATTGAAAATATGTTGTCATTGATGTCAACAACGGAATGGATTTCTCGCAATGAATTGTGTGGTTTTTGATTGAGTGGTTTTTTATGACACATACATTATTGTGGATAGTGCGACAGTTCGACAGTGTGACAATTCGACAATGTGGCAGTGGATAGTGTGACAATGCAACAATGTCACAATGGATAGTGTGACGGGACGGTGTGACAGTGCAACAGTGTGGAAGTGTGACAGTGCGACAGTGTGACAGCAGAAAATGTGATAGTGTGACAGTGTGACAATGCAATAGTGTGACAGTGGACAGTGCGACGGTGTGACAGTGTGACGGTGTGGAAGTGTGATAGTGTGACAGTGTGACAGTATGATAGTGGAGAGTGGGACGGTGTGACAGTCTGACGGTGTGGAAGTGTGATAGTGTGATAGTGCGATAATGTGACAGTGGACAGTGCAATGGTGTGACAGTGCAACAACGCAACGGTGTGACAATGCGACAGTGTGACAGTGCAATTGTGCGACAATGTGACACTGAGCAATATGGAACTGTGCGGTATGAACTGTGATGGAATGGATTGAGTGATATGAACTACATGGTATGAGATGCATGGTATAGTCTCCGCAATGTGGATTGTGACTGAATGGACTATGACAGAAATTTATTTGTTTGATTTAGTTAAAGAATGTTCGATAACATAATTTGTTTAGAATTTGTCGGAAGAACCACAGTGCTATTGATAGCTTGTCGTCCACATACTGTCACACTCTCCCACTCTCCACTGTCATACTGTCACATAATTTGTTCCATAATGTAACCATCATATGTCCACATAATTTATTTAGACGAAATTGTAATTGGCAGGATCTTGATTTGCTCAAAGGTTGTCCACAATATAACTGTCATACTTTCTTTAGACAAATTATATCTAACAGGACTTTGATATAATCAAGTTTTTTCCACATTGTAACAGTCACATGTCCACATACAGAAAGGTGGACTCGGGAAAAATGTTATAAGTATGGGTACGCTATGATTGTGTAGGGTGCAGAGGTGAAGGGAAGAAATGACTGCAATTGTTCATAGGAATATAAATATAACTTCGTAAGTCTGCATTGAACGGTTTATTTTTTTGAAATTAGGGAGGTAGGGAGGTGCTTGGGAAAGGACTATCATTTCATGGCAGATTGATGTCTGTTATTTACAGGTTGGATCATGTTTTCATTAGGGTGACAGGATGGTTCTAGGGTGAGTTGGAGATCACATAAGATAGGTGTCCTCAGTGCAGGTTGATGCCTGCAATATAGGGAGTGGGCTCTTCCTTCCAATTGCAGCTAGTAAAGCCAGGGGGTTGTAGCCTCCTTCCAGTGGGTGTTGGTAAATTGAATGAATGTAATATTGATGAATTTAAGAAAAGCATTCAGTGGTTTTCTCCCTCATTGTTTTTCCACATAAAATCATGGTGTACTATGTTCACTGTGATGTTTTTTCATTTTTTCTTATCATTAAGTGTGCTAGTTTAATTTTTTTTTATCATTAAATGCATAGTTTTATTTCTACTTGTTCTTGTCATTAATTGTGCACTATTGTGGTTGGAAGAAAAGAAAGAAATTTAACTCAATATTGATTCACCCCCCTATCAGTATTGATCTAAGTTTTAACAATTGGTATCAGAACCAGGTTCCTTCAGTAACAGTCTAACAACTGGAAGGTAGATCACACAAAGAATATGGTGAGTCAAGATATTTTTCTTTCTTCAACCAGACCTCCTTTGTTCAATGGAACAAATTTGTCCTTTTGAAAAATTTGAAAGAATACCTACTTGATGTCTCTTGGTGTGGAAATATGGCAGATTGTGGTAGATGGTTATAAAATCCTAGAAAGTCTTCCAACTGAGGAAGTTGGTAAGAAAAATTGCTACAACAATTCTAGAGCTATGAATTCCATCCAAGGTGGACTTGCAGAAACAGATTTTGTTAAAGTGATGCATCTAGAATCCACAAAGGAAATATGGGACAAACTAGTAAACAATTATGAAGGTGACGAGAAAGTAAAATTGGCCAAACTTCAAGCCCTCGGAATGCAANCCATCCAAGGTGGACTTGCAGAAACAGATTTTGTTAAAGTGATGCATCTAGAATCCACAAAGGAAATATGGGACAAACTAGTAAACAATTATGAAGGTGACGAGAAAGTAAAATTGGCCAAACTTCAAGCCCTCGGAATGCAATTTTAAAGTCTAAGGATGAGTGAAGATGAGAATGTTGCAATTTGTTTTCTCAGAGTAGATGAGATTGTAAACACTATGAAAGGGTTGAGTGAAAAGATTGAAGAAGTTGTGGTAGTTCAGAACGTTCTAAGATATCTTCCCTCAAGATTTGATTCAAAAGTCTTTGTTATAGAACAAATGCATGAACTAGATAAAATGACTATGGATATGTTACATGGAATATTGACTTCCTATGAGATGAGGACTAAAAAAGATCAACCAGATCTAAAGGATGCAGTTTTCAAAGCATCAGTTAAATCATCAACATATCAAGACCATGATTCTTCAGAACACTTCTCAGATGAAGAAGAAGCTAACTTTGTAAGAAAACTAAAAAGAGGCTCAGGGAAATATAAAGGTATGTTACCATTTAAATGTTTTCATTGTGGTAAAGTTGGTCATTTTTCTTATAAGTGTCTTGTCAAAAGAAAAGGCATCAATGAAAAGGAAAGAAAAGGCAAGGATAAACATAGTGACTTTAAAAAGTCTTTTAAAACAAATAGTTTTTATTCAAAGGAGGATAGAAGCAAATTTGAAGAAGAAGAAGATGAGCCTTATATAATTCCAGATAAAAAACCTCCCATGGATTTGGAGCAACACAAATATGATCAAAAAGACATAGAAGAATGTGAAGGTGTAGTAGACATGGAAGAAGAACTCATTAGTGCTCTAGAGGAAATTTCTCGACTTGAGAAAAAGAACAAACTAAGAAAAGAACAGTTGCAGGTCTACAAAGAAAAAGACAATGAGTTTAGTAAAGAAATAGTCAAAAGAAGCCAATAAAAATACAACTGGAAGAATCCAAAACAAAAGAAGAAGTATCTATAAATAAGATAAAATAAAAGGAGAATATCTGTGATAAACTAGAAGCTAAAATAGTTGTCTTAAGAAAATATTTAGAGAAATCCAAGACTCAAATAAAATTACTAAATGGATCTGAAACTATGGATAACATCCTGAGCAATAAAAGGTCACCAGATGACAAGATAGGGCTGGGATATAAAGAAAGTTTAAAAATTTCCAAAAGTGAATCAAGCACCAACAAGTCAACCAGTGGAAAGGATACAAGATATGCAAATGCTCTCAAGGGAAACAACAGTCGTCCAAACAATGAAAAATATGAAAAGAAGAGACAGTCTGAACTGAATCATCCCTATTATGAAGCAAGGAAGCAACAAGAGTCTGAATATTATCAAATTGGAAAACAAAGATCAATTCCCATGAGTAATTATTGTATTCCAAGGCATCCAAATTTATTTTATGGATATTGTTTCTCTTGTGGAAATTTTGGACATAAGGTTGTAATTTGTATATTGTTTAGATACAACAGAAATGTAAGAACAAGATTAAAAGAATCTCAAAAGGCTATGGTTAAAAATTATTTCTCTCCTTTACTGAATGAATTGAGTGCCACATATGCAATAATTTTGGACACAAATCAAGTGAGTGTAGAAGCAAGGTGTTGCATATCTTTAAGCAAAACAGAAAAAAAAGACGTTGCCAAGGTTTGGAGGAAGAAAAATAAATATGAATAAAGTTGTGGACTAGCTATATATGCCAACAATCAAGAAAATAAATGATACATTGACATTGGCTACTCCAAGAACATTGTAACGCCCCATATCTTGGCCTTTAGGGAGTTAGAACATTGATTGTTTACTCATCTTAGTAATTCAATCCTTAACATTTGTTTGGGCTCAGTTAGATTGGGATAGATATTTGAGATATGTACATCTTGACCTAATTATGGCTAGATTGGGATAGATATTTGAGATATGTACACATTTTAACTTGCATGTTTAAAAAAAACCAAAGAGCTATCATCATCATTGTTATATACTCATGATGATGATATCTCTTTGGTTTTATTTAAACATGCAAGTTAAAATGTGGAATTTAGGGACACTAATACTAATTCAATGTTATGTTGTGAATAGATAACATATGCAAGGCATGATAAAAAAAAAACTTGCATTTCTTAAATTGAACGTCATTATAGATATGGATCCTTATATGAAGTTATTATGTATATGCATAGATATGGGTTATTGGTGAATTAACTTGCAAGTCAATGAGATATGCAATAGCCAAATGATTGTAGTGTCGAGGTAACTTGAATCATGTGATATCAAGAAGCATAGTATATTCTATATGTTGTACTGACATTTAATTTATGATTCAAAATATTGCTAAGATCTGTGGGAATTGTGGTTTTGACAGGATGCACAACTTTCCTAGATTGGTTGTTTGATTATGTGACTCTAAGAACAGTAGTTTAACAATAGGTCTTGATGTAGGGTGTTTACTCTAGTTCTATAAGGAGGGGTGGAGGTATTTCCACCGCTTATCCTCCAAAACCTAGAGTCACATGGAGGGGAGCTTGTGTGGAAGTCACGCTCCCCTAGACGATTGATGACGACTGCTAGTTGTGTGGACCCTAGTTCTATAAGGAGGGGTGGTGCGGGCTTCCAACTGCCATCCTCCTGGGGAACCTGTTGTGGGAGGACTGCGGTGATTCATGCCCCTAGACGCAGGATGGAGACCGCTAGTTGCCCTCATAGAAGCTTGGTCGATATGTATGACACTTCCTCACATAGGTTCTATCTCGAGTTAGGTCAATATATTTGACACTCCACTATTCCAACAGAGGAAAGGATAGGATGAAGATGGAAGTAGGTTAGGAAGGAAGGATGCTTCACTGTTAGTTGAGAATACTGATTGGGGATTGAGATGCCACTATTGTTTACTCACTTTGATCCTACCATGTTTAAAACCCTCTATGATTTCCCATTCATATTTTAAGTAAGATAATGAGTTATTGATGAATTGCTAATTTTGATCAAGTTATGATTATTAAATGATGCATTTGATATGTTGTCCCACATGTCTTGGTGATCATATAGGAACCATGCACTAGAGGCAATGACATTTATCGCTAGTACATACATGAGATATGTGTCCCCTAGCTACGCACACATACCCAAGTACTCCATGTACACTAGTACAATTAATTAATGTATTAATTATTAAAGTAGTTATTAACTATTTAATTGAAATTTTGTTATTGAATATGCAAATTATATTGCATGCAAAATATCTATAAGCATTAAATAACTTCTTGACTTTGATAAATGGTGGGTGTGTTGAATTAAATGAGCATGGTGGGTGTTATGTACATTTTGTGGAAAATTGTCAAATTACATTTCTATTAGCTGGCATGAGAAGAAAGACTTTTCTTATCTGTTTTATTTTGTTTAATGCAAGTCATTTATACTTTAGTTTTATTTTAATCTTTTACCAAAAAAGATAGATAAGGGAGGTTGATGGATAATAATGAGGGTGTTGAGGAGACTTGGGGAAGTGCATATGGAAACTTGATAAATAGGAGAAGACGTAGTGAGGGAAGGGAGGATGGAGAGGTTTTGAGCATGACGAGAGGTTGTGAACTTCTTGGAAGATATAATTTTGTGATAGTTTCTTTGAGCATTTGTGTTTTGTTGTTATTGGAGTCACGGGCACATAGGGCCGTAAGGAACCTAAAGTTTTCTTGAGCTTAGAAGCTCTGGCTAGGGCCCTAGTTATCGGGAGGGGATTCCGCTATTTCACTGGCAAGCTGAAAGAATACTGAAGTATCCGTAACTACACATAACCGACGAAGCTCGGCTCGAGCTTCGACAAGCTAAGGAGGAGGTATTTTTCGGTGGTATTTGGTTATTGATATTTTGTATATACTTTTGTTTTAAGTTCTAAATCATAGAGTTAACATATTACTTATTTCATCATGTTATCTAGATTTATCATTGAGCAAGTGTAGAAGAATTGTGTAAATGAAAATCAATGAAATTATGCTAAAACAAAGTGGTTATTGTGTATGTATTTAATGAAAGATTAATTGTTTAACATCCTGGATGGGTGTTACACACATGACAAGAGATAAAAGTAAGTTTGAATTATTAACTGAAGAAAAAGGTGGTAATGTCACTTTTGGAAACAATGCTCCATCTAGAATTAGAGGAAAAGGAAAAGTTGTCTTAGATGAAGATAAAAAGGGGAAGACCAAAGCACATAATGTGTTGTATGTTGATGGTATAAAACATAATTTATTGAGTGTAAGTCAAATGTGTGACCAAGGACACAATGTTATTTTTCATTCAAGAGGTTGTAAGGTAATGGATGAAAATACAGGGAAATCTCTTGTTTACAACGGTCTATGGTAGCATATTGTTCCATCATAGTGCATGTTTTGATTAGCAGCACGCATGGACATAGATATAAATGGAAAATCTCATAGGCATTTGCAGAATGGTAGCCAAACTTTGTTTTTCTACTATCCACAAACTCTGAATCTTTGGTAAGAAAATGTCTTTTTCACTTATGAGATACTCATGATTCATGGGTTTTTCATGAACAGTATTTACTATATATTGAGTTTTCTCTTGAGTATTTAGAGTTGCATTTAATGTGTTTCTCACCATTGAAAAGGAAAAAAGAGAATGGATCTGCACTAAATTTGGACATTTTATAGACAAACAAGGTATTGACTTTACAAATTTGCCAAAAACTTCAAAAGATAATGTCATCATTAGCTTGTGGGATAAATATTGGCATGTTGTTTGAACAAAGAAAATATCTTAGCGTTGACATGGTCCTAGTTTTTTCACGAAATTGAGAAGAATTAAAGGGGTATTTGGCAGTTATTTTGAAAATAGTAGTAGTTGATTCCAGTGGTATGGGTTTGGTTGCAAGATTCAGTTACATCAACCGAATTATGTGGGTGTATTCAATAAGAAATGAAAAGAATGAGAACTCAATTCTCTGAACATGGACCTTTTATACATCAATTTATTGACCCTACCATACTCATACTCAATTATCTTGACTACAATACACAACATACTTTACCTATCAAGCAAACATAGTTAGTATGTATACGAATATCAGTTCTTTTGCATGAGGACATGAAAATTCTCAGGCATGGTAGAGATGTTGCGTCACTAATTTGACATCCTTATCACTACAATTCATCCCTTTGTGATCATCCTTTCACATATTCACTGCCACTTTTACCATAATTATTCATAAATAATCCCTGACAAGTTTATAGGCATCAAGTAGTTAATTTGTGTACATTTTCCTTAATTTTCATGAGTTAATTAGGATTATGGTTGGTTTAATAATGACAGTTTATGAGTGTGATTCCTTTAGCCAGAGTTCATCCCAATGCAGTTCAGTTCTTGTACCCAAATCGTTCGTTGGCATACGTTTGCATATCCAACTGGAATTTGACCACATGGAGATTGAATATTGAGGTGTCGTCATGGTGTGTGTGTCCCTTGGTTCGTGCCCATGTCACACGTGTGATCCTCTAGCTCATGGTCAAAGATCAGGTCAAATTTAGTAGAAAATTCCAAACAACAATCTTTAATCACGATTTTTGGGAAGATGAAATTGAATCTAAAAATTATGGAACATGGGTTTTGTGGTGAACACAAAAATATGATTTTGTAGTGAGAAGTTTTCTTAGAAAGTGAAAGCTAGAGGAGATATGGGTGAATTTCTAATTTGGGTTTGCCCAAGTTTATAATTGTGGATGAATTTGCAAAAACCCAAAATTGTATCAAAAAGTTCTTATGTTTGGGGATTCAGTTCCATCCTTTCCCATATAATTTTATGAATAAATATGTAACCAAAGGTGTGTAGGAAATCATCAATGATAATTTTTTGGTATGAGATAAATTCATTCTTGTATCAAAAATTTAGAGAGTTAATTGTTGCCAATTTGTAAACAGAGTTTTGATCTTAATGAAGAGTTGATTATTATTGGTTCATTGCACGTTGATTTTGATCTGAGTTAACCTCCTAGGTGTGTTTCCCAAGTCGGGAAGGGCCCCTCAATCCAGGAAACACCCATGTCATTTCCTTTTGCTTAATAGTTAGCATTGCATTGTTGTGTGTTTCATTTGTAATTCAAATTTAGTTTAATTGTTGCTTACATTATGTTTGCTCGCGTTTAATTATGTTTCTTATGAGCAGGTTAGTGGTGATTAAAATCAAAATTGATTTGCGTACATCATCGTTCCACTCCTTCAATCACCCGCTTTATTGTTAATCCATTTGTATTCACAACTTTAATACCCTATTCCAACAAGTTATATTTATGTTTTTTTTAGTTTAAATTCATTGCTAGCATTAATTGTATATGTTAAATTTGTTGTGTAATCTATTGCAGAGTTTATGCATTGAAATCACTTCTAATTTTGCTTCATAATCTCTCACGATTTTTCCCACAAAAACTTTTCTACACACATTACCATACTCTATTTTCCATTTTCGTCCAATCCCAATTCCACTCTAAACCCTGTCCAATTCACCCTCTTAAATTACATCCATTGATTACTGCCAAACCCATCCAATTTGTGTCCTTCTCTATTCGTTAGTTCTAAAGGGTTTTACACAGTTGCATAGAAGTATATATTCATACGATTGTTGTTAAACATTGTTTCCATTCACAACACATACAAAATGATCCCTTTCTCACGCACACTCCAAATATTTTAAATCACAATCATTCTCTTCTATTTTATCATTGTTGTGCTCATTCAAAGAACAACTGTTGAGTTTAGTTACATTTAGTTGCGATTTATTTTCAGATTACTTCAATTGTCTTTTGCATTACTTTTCTTTAAGTAAACAAATGTGTTGAGATAAATAACAAGATCTAGTCAGAGTCATATTTGCATGTAGAAAGGTTATCTGGATGCAAATTGTGGCACCACCACAAAGATTTGTTATACTTGACATATGCGTTTTCAATCTTTAGTTTGCTTGCTTGGTTTAGTTACAATATTTCATCCCTTACCTTTTTGAGCTAATAATTTCAGGGTTATATCAGTAGGAGTTAGTTAAGGTCAACTTGGTCTAATGCTTCGTTAGGTAAAAGTGTGTTTCTTGGTGTGTTTCTTTAGTATGCATTTGTAGTTAGGAAATATGATGGTCACGATATGTTCCCAACATAGAGTGATCTGACAATTCGTATTCTCCTCGATCTTAACGGCTACATTGATTCATGGATTAACACCCAATCGGTCCATGATTTATATTTAAAGAGCATGGAGGGTCATTTTTTTTCTGATGATCAATTGTGAGAAACTATCTTGTAAAATATCTCTGTAAAAATTTCTTTTGCATTAATAAATCGCTCCAAGTGGCCATGTTGGTTGGGACCATGGATGTTTCCTCGTAGGGTTTTACCACGTGAAAACATCAGTGTGTTGATCTTTGATCTAGTTGTGTGAGTGGTTATTGAAAGTGTTTGTCCTCTGTTGGAATACATGTGTTGTCGAACATCGGGTTGTGTAAGAATGTACTTCATATTATAGACTATTCTTATGTATGATGGTTGCATTCTTATTTATGTTATTCGAAGAATATTTGTCTAAATTCGTGGGTGTGGGACCGTAAATAATTGTTCAAATGCTAGACTGTTTTGTATTTGTAGATGTTTATTCATGTTTTTGTATTTACTTTGTGTGAACTATTTCATGGGCCCTCAACAAGAGCATTGTTGGTTCTATGTCTACTTTTTGGTTTCCCTAGTTCAGTGCAGATGCATGCATCTTAGATTAGTTGCATTTCATTCTTTAGCTTAGGAAACCTTCATCAGTGGATCGGTCCACAGCCGTTAAAAACAAAACCATAAATTATTGCCATGCCATAATCCAAATGGGTTCCCTATTCCAAATGGTGAGGGGTTTGATTGGGACTTCTTATCGGGGGTAACCCCTGTTGTTGACAAAGGGCGATTTTTCCTGCGTCAACATCTCCATATTTAGTCATTTTCACCTTCCTCTCTACTCTCCATACTTAGTCATTTTCACTACTCTCCATACTCCATAATAAGTCATTTTCCTTGCTCTCCATGCTCCTTTACTTAGTCATTTTTCATGAATGCGGATGTGGGAGACCCCCTTTCACCCATCCCTTTGTTGGAGATATTTCTATTTTCGACTCACCAGTTCATTGGTAGTTTACTCGAGCTAGTTTTGTTTTTGACTTTCTATTTTAGACCATCATTATTATGTATGCATTCCTAAGAAAATTTCATTGCATGTTCATTTTTCTTAATTATGGAATGTTCTTTCCTATATGAGTGTATATCACGCATTCATTGTATTCATTTATTAGCTCATTGGAGTAGTGTGAATAGATTTTTTCATTCTTCCATATCGAATATCTCATCCTTTTCTTGATAAGTTGTGTTTGTACTTGCTTTAGCTAGGTCTCATGTGCATGTTTCCATGAAACACTGACATGGTATCATATTCGAGCTACTTGGAGAAAACTCAAAAATCCAGAGAAGAGAGAAATCAGGGTTTTGAAGAGCATAATCCGCATATCTGACAGTGTCACACCCTCTCACTATCGAAAGAATCACAAGCACACTTGCAAAATTAAAATTTTCTTGTCTATGTCGCAGTGTCACACTTTATGAACTACCAAACTACAACACTAAGGCCAGTGTCATACGGAATCCTTGAGTAGGGTGCGACAGCCTTGAAAATTTGACTTTTTTGTGGTGATTTCTTGGGATTTTTTACTTGCAAATTGAGGGTTAATTTTTCAGGGTTTTCATAATCAATAAGACAGATGGATACGACACATATTCTTCAATCAAATTTGGTGATAATTATCACACCATAAAATCATTTTGAATGGAATATGAAGTTTGAATTCAAACTCAAAAGGAAAGGATTGTACAATTTGACGATGGTGACAGAAACAGAACCTACATCAGTGATTGAGAAGACCAGATGGGTGAACCATAAGGATGAGACCACACGACTTCTTCTTGAATTAATTTCAATTGATTTACGGTTTCATGTTTATGCATGCAAGACTCCAAATGAGATCTGGACCACCTTGGAAGGTCTCTTTGGAAAGCAGGATGAGATGAGAGGTCATATGCTTGAGGTAGAGTTGAATACCTTGGATCCTAAAAGTTTTGATAATATACAAGATTTATTTACCAAGTTTAAACCTTTGATACTGAGCTTGGAATCTTGTGGTATTGATAAGTCTAAACAAGAGGACCAACTTATTCTAACAATGTTTCCTAAGCTAGGACCATAATATGTTGTCTATGTCTCCACTTTCCATTCTAGCAGATATTTTTTGGGATCAAAGTGGAAGATGCCTACCATGGAGCAGTTTGTTGGTTCTCTCACACATGAGTGGAAAAAACTCATTAAAATGGATCTAATTAAAGAACCCAAAGCACATGAACTCGCCATGCAAGATGGAAAAGGGTCATCCAATCAAAAATCCAAAGAGAAAGGAAAGGAGAAACAAAAATAAAATGAGGGATATTCCAAACCTTTCAAGGATTCTTTAGGTTCCAAAGACTCTTCAAATTACAAAGAGAAGAATAATAAGGGAAAATAGTGCACTTATTGCAATAAATAAAATCATGAAGAATCCACATTCATGAAGAAGCAAATCAATCTTATGGAACAGGAACTTCAACAGAACAACCTTGGAAACTTCATTCTTGAAGGAGCTAAGAAGAAGAAGGAAGAAGATCATGCTCCCAAGAAAGGTAACCATCATGCTCTAGTTGCAATTAATTCCTCATCTAATTCATGGATTATATATTCTGGTGCATCACATCATATGGCAGCCAAAGAGGAAGTCTTTACTTCTTTAAGTTCATGCTCAAGACCCCTTATTCTCATGGGGGATGATACTCCAGAAGCATTAGCAAGAGAGGGAAGAGTGGAACTCCCTAATGGGAGTTTTGAGAATGTTTTACATGTTCCAAATATTTCTATAAATCTGCTCTTAGTTTATCAGATCACTTAAACATGTAAAAAGGTTGAATTTACATCAGATTTAGTTTTTGTACTTGACATGCATGACAATTCCATTATTGCAATTGGTGAGGTAGATCACAAATCAAGGTTGTATAAATTCACTAAGTTTGTTGACCATGACTCCTATTTACTACTTACACATGTTGATGATAGTAGCAAAGTATGGCGTGAGAGATTTGGTCATTTAAACTTTAGGTACATGCAATGAATTGCCAAGCAAGGAATGGTCAAAGGCTTGTCAAACATTCACGTTTCTAAAGGAGTTTTTGAAGGATGCATTCTTAGCAAGCATTCTGAAGAGAAGTTTGAACAGGGGAAGGTAAAGAGAGCCTCCTCTTCCTTGCATCTTGTTCACAATGATCTCATGGATCCATTTACACATCCGTCCATCAGCAAAGCAAGGTATGTCCTTATATTTATTGATGATTAATCGTGCTATACTTCAATTTATTTTCTCAGGAAAAAGTCTGAAGTTTTTGAGCATCTCAAAGACTTCAAAGCTCTAGTAAAGACACAAACTGGGAAAAATATCAAGATCCTTTGTATAGACAATGGGGGGGGAGTATATAAACAAGGATGTTTGTAATCTTTATCATCAGGTTGGTATCTAGTTGCATCATACAATTCCATACACTCCACAACATAATGGAGTTGTTGAAAGGAAGAACAGATCTCTCAAGGAGATGACCAATTGCATGTTGCATGCGAGCTCTCTTCCTTCCAAGCTTTGGGTTGAGGCACTTAACTATGTTTCTCACATATAGAACATATCTCCTCATAGATTTTTTGAGGACATGACACCTTTTGAGGCTTGGACAGGTGACAAACCAGATGTCACACACTTATGCATCTTTGGATCACGCGCATGGGCCCAAATTCCTTCTTAAAAGAGGAAATCATTAGATCCATAGAGCACACCTTGCATCTTTATGGGATATCCAGATGATGTGAAGGGGTACATGTTGATTTCCCCCTCTACAGACCAGATCATCATTGAGCGCAGTGTTCAGTTTGAGGAGAGTCATTTGCATGTACCACCACTGAAGCATGCAGAGACTCTTGTGCTTCCATCAGTTCCATACATTAGAGATGATGCTTCCACACACTCAGCTACATATTCAGACTCAGAGGATTATGTTAATGGAGAAGAGAAGGTAGTACAGCCAGATGAGGTGTCAGTGCCAAAGCTTCAGCAGATGCCCAAGTGGCCACAGTCCACACTTTAGGAAGCAAGAGACCTTGCAGGGGATCCATTGGATTCAAGGAGGACTTGATCTCAACATGAGGAGCCTTCTCATGTACTTTCATCTTCTGAACCATCGATGCCCATGCATTGTTATATGGTTCAATTTTCCGATCTACAGATCTACAGTGAGGTTGTGGGTAGGAGGAATATGACTCACTCCTAGAGAATCAAACTTGGGATCCGGTCCACTTCCACCGGGGAGGAAACTTGTCAAATGAAAATGGGTCGATAGGACCAAGAGAGAAGCATATGGTCAGGTGAGTAGGTACAAGGAAAGATTAGTTGCAAAATTATTTCAGCAGATTCATGGGATAGATTATGATGAGAGCTTTGCTCCTGTAGCAAAGATGGACTCCATTCACTTGGTTCTAGCCATTGCAACAACCAAAGGATGTGAAGTTCACTAGATAGGTGTGAAGAATGTTTTTCTTCGTGGTGATCTTTCATAGGAGATCTACATGGAGCAACCATCGGGTTTCATTCAGAACTCATCTTTAGTATGCATACTAAAGAAGTCTCTCTATGGCCTCAAGAAAGGACCTAGAGCATGGTATGAAAAGATGGATTCTTATCTCATTTCACATGATTTTGTTAGATGTAAATCTGATTGCAATGTTTACATGTTGAGGACCACTGACTCTTTGATGATTTTAGTACTCTATCTTGATTGTCTTTTGATCATTGGTAGTTCTACTACAGCCATTTTTGTGGTCAAAGATTTTTGCACAACAAGTTCTCTATGAAGGACATGGGTCCACTTCACTTCTTTCTTGGTCTTGAGATTAGTCAAGATGTTTTTGGTATCAAACTTTCTCAGGCTAAGTATACCAGGGATCTTCTTGATAGATTCCACGTGACAGATTGTAAGTTTTCACCTACACCCTTCTTATCTGGGATCATACTTGAGGATTGCATGGATACACCATTAGTGGACAACACTTTGTATCGACAGTTGGTGGGGAGTCTTATGTATCTCATCCACACACGTACGGATATCTCATATGTAGTAGGAGCAGTTTCCAGATACATGCAGGAGCAAGGGGATCCACACTAAAAGGTTGCCAAGCGCATTCTCAGATATGTTTAGGGCACCATGAGTTATGGGATTCATGTTATAGCAAGCTTTTCCTCACCCTGTGAAATATTGCACAAAAGGCCTTTTTCCATTTCCCCATGAAGACTTATCATCCCTGTTTGTAAAATCCAAAGCTAAAAATAAATATTTTTCCACATGTACGCATCTTGCCTACTATACAACATGC
The DNA here is from genome assembly GCA_010110895.2 of Picea sitchensis. Classification (NCBI taxonomy): domain Eukaryota; kingdom Viridiplantae; phylum Streptophyta; class Pinopsida; order Pinales; family Pinaceae; genus Picea; species Picea sitchensis. Next base: position 29,527 of record SNQJ01S0075450.1, read on the forward strand.
GTATACGCAGGCTACTCCATTACAGCCCACATACATCGGGATTTGTGCCAGAAAAATGAAAATTAATGTCGGGTTTCCATGTCACGACAGGATATCTATGATCCTTGGCCTTCCATATACTGTAAACGTTCTAACTCAGCCCTTCAGTTCCATTTTGAAGGCTATAAATGGGCCAATTCCGAGCTATGGAAAGAGGAGAAAGAATTCAACTTTGAGAGCAAAGTTACTCTGGAGGAATTATTTACTTCATATTGAGTCTGCATCCCTTTATCCTCTAAGTCTGAACACAGTGTTCAACCCCCAAGCTCTTCCCTTATTGATTGAGAACCTCATTGTTTCTCTCTTATGACCTTGCCTTTGGTGGAGGATTGAAGTGGTGGAGGCCCAGTTGGAAGGAACTTTGTTTCCCGGTTCCAAACCGTGTTGACATGGAAGTCTGTGACAGTTTCACTTCTGTTGATCATATATTAATAGAAATACTATTTTCCCGTCCAATTGATATCTTGCAAATATTTGAATTATTATTCCATGGGCGAATTTGTCTTGTTTATTAATGGATTATGTTATTAAATGTGCTAACATTATATAATATCACCATATGCTTGATTTGCTTCGTTGTTGAGGACTACTTGCAGGTATATTGCTTTGGGTCAAGTCCTCAACAGTGGACGTCATTGAACGTCTGGAAGAGGTAGCCCTTTTATCTTGTCTTGTTAGCATATTTGTTTTCATAGCATACTTGAGAATAGAGTTGATTTCTGCAGTCATTTCCGTCTATTGTGGTTTACCCTAGCCATTGAGATATTTTCCTCGTAACAGAATTGGTGACCATACTGGGGATTAAATCTTCTTTCTTAGGGTTTGGAGTACTTTTCTCCTTAGATGTCTCTCGTTCCTATTGTGTTTCTTGTCGTATCATTGCTTGATAGCCTTTGTTCACTCTGGGTCTAAGTTTTCATCCTTCTCCCTTGCCTGGCCCTATTTTTTGAAACATATACGCACTTTTTTCCTTGATAGTCGCATACATACACATGTTGTCCCTCTACGAGATGCGTATATACGCTATGTTTTCCTAAACAGTCGCGTACATCAGTTTTCTTTGCTTGTTTGCTTGGTCTGGTGGTTGTTGGGTGGGATTTGATGTTTGTTGAGCCTTCTTGGGTCTCTGTAGTGCCTGTTAAGTGCTTGTGGGATGACAGGAAACCTATCTTTGGCTAAATTTCTAGGCGGAGTCTTTCTCATCATCTTTTAATTTTGATTGTCCTTGTACATTGGGTTGGGTGTTTTGTTGCTTGGTATCCTGCTTGAGTTATCTATTTCTATACACAGTAGAGTTTATATATCAAGTTTCTTTTCAGTCCATGCATTTTCATTTTTATTATATTGAAAATACAAAAAATAGGCATTTTTCATTGCTTTGGCATTTTGGTTTTTGAGTCCTTGTCAATAGCTTAGTGCATGTAATGAAAGATTGCATTTTTACTTCAGAATTGCAGAGTTGAAATTGAAAATTGCAGTAGTTTTTAGAAGCATATCATTCATTGAAAGTTAAGGTTAGGAATTTGCATTATTTTCATATTTACTTTTCTTGCAGAGTCATAACATCATGAGTTTCACTACCATACCTTTTTGAGTAATCACGACCACTAAAATTAACGCTATAATTTAAAATTGATTAGTCAYGATTTTATTTTCTAGGGTGCACAAACTAGCTTAGGATTTAGTGCCTTGGAATAGTATTTTGTGAGTAAACTTCTCCAAGGCAATTAAATCAACATATGTGTCTGAGAAAGGGAGTGGAGAAATCCATTGTATAATTGGTAAAATCAGGAGGCTTCGCTCACATCGGATTTAATCACAAGGTCACGCGAGGTCGGTTGAAGGGATATCCCCTCGATACCTTCTTAGCATCAGAGATATTTATGGGGATCTATTCGTATCTAGGGATCTTGCCAGTGCCTTTACCTCCATTAGAGGGGGTACTTTAAAGGTTTTGAGCTTTGCTACCCTGCCCATGCGGTGGACTTGACTTACGACTACTCTCCCGTGCATTGGTTATACAGTGGTTTATTAGTTTCTTGACTTAGGTTCCACACAAGTTACTTGCAGGGGTTATTCAGTAGGTACCCTGGGTCGGATAAGGGTCAGACAACACACAACCTTTATGGAAGATTACCTCTCCAGGGGGATCTGACTGACTGGTTGTTAAGCCCACAAGGGCCCTTATAATTGATTCCATTACCTCCGATCTTTAGTAGGGAGTCTCGGGCCCCTCTTGGGCAAGACATACCTTCTTTAGGGAGGGAGGCCACTCTCAGCCACTTTACTCCGTTTGTATGCATATTGGTTGCTTGAATTTTTGTGTGCTCTTTGATTACTAGTTGGCCTTAGGATTGATTTTTCGTCTTTAGAGTCTTAATTCATCATGGAGTCAGACCAGCATCCCCGTCGGTCCCATCGCTTGTTACAGTTACCACCGGATTTCGAGTATTTTCCTTCTAAAAGGCATAGAGTTATTAGACGTGGTACACACACATCCACCGTTCAGACTTGTGATTCTACAAGGATGAGTATTGAACCTAGTCTTCATAACACTGGGATCCCTTCGACTCCCACACCCACTGTATTTAATGGCACCCCTTTGACTCCTGCAACCACAATGCTTGTAGTGTTCATTACTATGGCTCAGCCTATAGTGAATGCTCAATCTACCGCCTTGAGCCCTTTTGGGTCTCTTGGTCACTCACCGGGCTATAATGTTCCGTCCATCCCTATGGATTCTAATCATTTTTCCTACGGTATGTCGAACTTTAATTCGTAGTTTTCTAATGCCATCCCAGTTGTTGGCCCTAATGCTAGCATTGGGCTTGGGGGAACTACACCTCCTTACACTCCATTTTGATTTGGTGGTTCTCAAATCCCTTAAACGACTCCTAATATAGGAGGCATTCCTGCTTTTAAACCTGGGTCTAATCCTCTTGCTTCTGGGTGGAACAACCAACCCGGAGGACAAACCTCTTCTCAAGTTCCGTCCTACACCCCTACCTCCTCGGTGTTGATTTTGACCAATACGTTTAGCATGATGAATCCACCTCTATCCTTTGTATTCACACCCGGAGGAGGTATGTTTCACGCTTTGGGAAACCCCCAACTCGGATCCAATCCGGTTGGGGGAAATTTGTATAACCCCCAATAGAACATTCCTACTAGAATGATGTCCAACCAACCTTTTATGAATCAGCCCAGAGGAGAGCCTTATAATCCCAGACAGGGCCATGGTTCTTAGCAGAACCCTGGATGGGTTGCAGTTCCTCAAGCACAATATTTCCCAGGAGCTTGGGGCCAGATGCCGCAACCTCGTCTCCCTTTTCTGGCCACGTTTAATCTTCCAGAATTGTATAAGTTTATGAACAACCATGTGATTCATGATCCTACATGGCCCCCCATCCCCACCAAGATTCCTTTAGACATCCCAAAGTTTGAAGGTAAGAATGTTGAAGATCCTGATGATCACATTACTACCTTTCATCTATGGTGCTCCTCGAATTCCCTTTATGATTATTCTATTCGATTAAGATTATTTCAACGCACCCTCATTGGGGTCGCTATGAAATGGTACATCGAGCTACCTAGGGGGGCATATGGGACCTTTAGTCAGATGGTATTGGTCTTCCTTAACCACTTCCAATTGTCGGTTAGTTACGATGTTGGCCTAGAAATTTTGTCAACTTTACACCAAGACACAACCACTCATATCTTGGATCATATCCAGGAGTGGCATAGACGAAAGAGGTTTATTAAGACTCCCATACCCCTGACCTTTATTTTAGAATGGTTCCTTAAGTCTTTGCACCCTCCTATCTCAAAGGATGTTTCTACTGTTGGGGTTACCACTGAGGAGGAAGCGATTTTTAAATCCCAGCAGCTAGATTTGATATACGCTCAGTCTGGGATGTTATACCACATTCTTTTGGATGCACCGCGGTCAACTTACGACCCTAGATAAAATCCTAGACCTCATGCTAATGGAATTGTAGGTACCTCCAATGTAAAATCTTCAGACTCGATGGCAAGCCATTTGAAAGAGTTGTCTCTAAACCAATCTGTAGGAGGGCTAGCTTCATCTGTGTCTTCCAACCCCACTCAGTCGATGGATGTACATTCTATGCAATTGTCGGCCAACCCAAATGGTAACCAGCAACTAGGAGGGAATAAGAAGAAAGGTTGTAATAATCATAAGGGTGGGAAAAATAATAATAAACCCAAGGACAATGGTAATAATGAGAAGACAAATAATAATTTTGGAGAGGGCAAACGAGAAAGAGGTAAGGTGAAATTTCCTTGTAAACTTTGTACAGACAACCACCTTACCCATTTATGCCTCCAAAATTGTGGAAGCTACGAGGCTATTATCTCTACCACCTGTCATGATGAAGAATCCATTTCCACATAACCATCACATGGCCTCGATCTCCTCAAATACCAAAAATGCAGCTAGTGGGAGTCAAAACCCATCGTTGCAAGACGACGATCGTTTGTGTATCAATATGGTTGATGAAAAATTTAATGTAGCCACTCGATCTCGAGATTATATCTCTTCACAAGATATACCTGGTCTAGAATCTCCTCCTCCTCCTCTGGAGACAAATTTACAGATTGAAAAAACAAAGCCACCACCTCATATTCCGAAAGGAGTACTCAAGTGCTCTACCCACAATCCAAATGCTAGAGTCGCCTAGAACTGCTCTAATTTTCATGATCTAGGTCAAACCCCTTGTGCGATGTCGGCTTTAGAGGTACTCCAGACATGTCCTTCAAAGAGGAATGCCTTACTATCAACTTTAGGAGCTCTAGAACCCAATGGCTCAAAAGTTATCAAGTTTGATGTCACATATGTGAAGCCTCGCTTGTCTTACCATGTGGCATTCCAAATCCACGTGGAGTACTCAAAGTATACCTTTAAACGTGCAGTTATTGATGAAGGTGTTGCAACTTGTGTGATGTCCCTGATCTGTTGGAAATCTCTTGGTTCTCCAACTCTTTCCAAGTCATTGAACATGTTGACTGCTTTTGACGGTCATTCCTTCCTCCCTCACGGTATTCTTCCTGCCTTTATGGTCCAATTAGTTGGGAAGACAGTAGAGGTGGAGGTCGAGGTAGTGGATGTGCCTCTTGATTATAACTTGTTACTAGGACGCAATTGGACCTATGTTATGGTTGTCATCATATCGTCCATCTTCTGTACTCTTTGTTTTCCTCATGAAGGGAACATCGTGACGATCAAACAGTTATCATTTGCGTACTCTAGTCCCAATGCATCTATTGGACTGTCGATCCCTATGATCGACAATTCTCAGCCAGCAACTGAGAATATAGGTTTTGGAATGTATTCTTCCCTTATGGTTACTTTCGACTTCACGACACCGAGTCACCACGTTTATGCCATGTCCAGTAGAGGCYCGTTTCGACATGGAGGCCCATTCCTTTCCACACTTCCTATTTTAGTGATCCGTGGACCCTACCTTCCCCGACTTCATCTTGTGAAGGTCAGTTGCATGCTAGAATGGCCATGCCACTATCGACAATGGATATTGCGTATCAATTTGTTCTTGACTTTTCCACCGATCTTGATCCTGTTACCTTGCCGATGGACGAGGAGGATCCCATTCTTAGGACCGTGTGGGTCGCTTCGTTGTCTTGTTCACATGACTTCCTCGATAAGACTTTGACTTCGGACGAAGCTATCATCGAAGCCATGAATGGTTCCAATAAACCTTGGGATGATATGCATCACCGCTCTTATTTTCTCCCAGATCTTGAAAGAATTGAACAAGATGACTTTCGATATACTTTGAGTGAGATAGTCAGTCATGCCGTAGTTCCACTTGATACGTGCGACATTTATGTCAAACGAAACATGGCGAGTATTTCTCCTGCCATCGCGATCGATATATCTTGTACCCTTGGAAAGATTGAAAGTGTACATATCGGTGCAGATTGTTCTCTAGAAGAAATCATGATCTACACCGAACTCTTCAAGGAATTTTGAGATGTATTTGCTTGGTCATATGAAGAGATGCCAGGGATCGAACCTCGTATTGTAGAGCATGAGATTAGAACTTAATGGATGTTAAACCTGTTCGACAACAACTTAGAGTTGTCAATCCCTGGAAGGCCCCTGCTCTTAAGGCAGAGGTGGAGAAGCTACTTAATGTTGGCTTCATCTACCCGGTTCCCTTGACTGAATGGGTATCCAATCTCGTTCCTGTGAATAAGAAGAAAGGAACTATCTGTGTATGTATGGACTTTCGTGACTTGAACAAGGCTTGTCCTAAAGACAACTTCCTGACACCTTTCATCAATCAGATTCTCGATGAGTGTGCGGGAGCGAAGTATTTTATTTATGGATGGATTTTCAGGATATAACCAAATTCAAATTAAACCTAAGGATCAACACATGACGACATTTATTTTCCCTTGCGGTACTTTCACCTACCGGAAAATGCCTTTCGACCTTAAAAACATCGAAGCAACCTTTCAGTGTGCCATGAATTTCACTTTTCACGATATTAAGCACATAGTTGAAGATTCGTTAAAGGTTGAGGCAATACTTCGATTGCATCCTCTGCGCACTATTAGAAATCTTCAAGGTTTACAGGGAAAAGCTAACTTTCTACATCAGTTTATAGTGAATTATGCCAATATCACTAAGGGTTTCATGCATCTTTTGAAGAAGGACACACCTTTTATCTGGGATGAGTGAGCCCAGGAGTCCTTCGATGCTTTGAAGAAGGCCTTGGTATCGGCGCCTCTGTTGAAGTCTCCTGACTACAGTAGGGACTACTTGCTTTATATCGTTGCGTATGAAGAGACAATTGGTATGGTTCTGGTTCTAGAGGATGATGAGCTCCGCGAGCACGTCATCTACTATCTTAGTCAAAACTTAGTCGGTCCTGAGCTTAATTATTCTCACATTGAAAATCTATATTTGGTTGTCGTGCGTCATTATATATTACTTTACAAGACTATTGTGGTTTTCGATGTCAATCCATTTCAATACGTCCTTACCAGGCGTATCATAGGGGGAAAACATAATAAATGGATTGTCATTTTACAAGAGTTTGATCTCAATTTCGCTTCTGCGAAATCCAAGAAATCACTAGTCTTCGAGGAATTAGTATCCAACTTTCCACGATTAGATGAGGATGTTATCCATCTTGATTCGTTTGCAGATGAACACATTTTTCTTTTCTCGTCGTTTTACCCCTGGTATGGAGACATTGTTCTCTATCTTCAAACTTTGAAGTTCCCTCAACATCTCTCACGAGATGACCGACGGCGTGTAAGGTACCAATCTAAGAATTATACTATTGTCGGTGATACTTTGTATCACCGAGGAATAGACAATATCTTGCATCGTTGTTTAACTCAAGGAGAAGCCGAGTCAGTCCTTAACGATTGCCACAGTGGGGCTTGTGGTGATCATCTATCTGGGCTTGCGACAACCCAAACAATTTTACAATCCGGTTATTTCTGGCCTACTATCTTTAAATATTGTATTGAAGTGGTTAAGAAGTGTCACTCCTGCTAGGTGTTCACTCGGAAAATGCGCTCGCACCCAACCCCTCTTCACTCAGTCATTATCGTCGGTCCCTTCACCAAGTGGGGCGTGGACTTCGTGGATTGCAACCCAACTTCGGTTGGGGGGCATCAACACATTATCATGGCCATCGACTACTTTACTAAGTGGGTCAAG
>SNQJ01S0075451.1:41093-53037 GCA_010110895.2 Picea sitchensis
TTTAAATCCCTCACTATCTTATATTTTTATGTTCTCATTTTGAACTTGAGTTCATTGTAATGTGTTGAAAATTTGAAGTAACATTTCTTTTGCCAATATGCTTTAAAACTTTTATTCTAGATTTCTAAAAATATATAATGCACATGAGTTTTAATTATTTCTTTCCTTTCTTTGTTACGAAAGAAAATTATCATTACATTACTGTATTTTTCTACTACTGCTACTCAATTCCTATGTTTGTAATAGGCCTAAGAAGATTCCAATAAATTGCATAATTATGAACATATGAAATTATAGAGTTTTCATCTTTCTCTGTGGTACATTCTCTGTGCAACACTTCATTTCTATTGCATAAAGAGAATTAAACAAACTTACTATACATACTCATTGATTTATCTATTATAGAGTTTTCATCATTCTCCAGAGTGAATTTTACATTTTCTGTGAAACACATTATTTCTATTGCATAACAAGAATTAAACATACTTACTATACATACTCATGGATTTATCTATGATTCTTTTGTATTTGTCTATATATATATTTTTTTTGAGTAAAAAAGGTGGAACCTGCTATATTAATTTATCGAAGAAACTTTGACAAAATGTACAGAGATATAGGTCTGAGTCACCAAAAATGCTTCCGTTTACCGGAAACCAGCATAGTTTGGAGAACATATAACAGTAGCATGATAAAACAAGAAACAAAATAGCATCTGTCCTGCCCGGAGGAAACCAGGACAGATGGCTATAGTCCAAATGGACATGTAACAGTAGCATGATAAAACTAAGAAACATAAAAAGCATAGAAGACCTAGATACACGGTGACCTGTCGCCCTTGCTCGTCTGCCACGTGGACCCAGCCGGGATGGCAAATGCCTGCTCGCAGAGAGGGCACTTCCGCTTAGCTGGAACATTGGAGTACACGTCAAGGAGCAGGTCCAGACGCTGGCCCATGAGAAGGGATCTATGCTCCAGGTCTGCCATGTGGCCTCGGAGTTCGAACAACAGAGCTAGATGCTCTGCATGGAGGAGAAAACCATGCAAGCCATTACCCACGTCGTTTTGGGATACATCCCTCAATTTCACGGTCGCTCCAATTCCAGCTTCGAGCTCCATCAACTTTCCACCATCCACTTGTTCCTTCCTCGCTGAGCTATTCTTGTCCGCGTTCACTTCTGCTCTGGTTTTATCCCGCGTTTCTTCCTCGAACGTTGCCTGCATATCATGGTTGGTGGGGATGTAGTCACCCGGCCAGGGAATTTCCTCAACAATGCACTCGGGTATGTCATCTGCTAGAGCAATTTTTGGGCCGTTTCCATCCCGGTTTTTTGCCTCCATGGCTTGGGGCTCCGGGGTGGTTTCCAAGTCCTCCATGAATGGAATTTATTCCACGTAACAGGTGGGAAACGCATCTGCAACACCATCCTCCTGCCTGTCTCCAGGCTTAATTGTCGTGGTTTCGCTGCTACATCTGGATCCTGTTTCCGCAATGATGGCATGCAGAGCCAATTGCTCAGCTCGAGCCTTCTTTCAGAGAATGGAGGTCGCCATCGCTAGAACACGCTCCATCTTCTCCTTCCTTTGCCGCTGCGCCTTGTGGGTGTACCAGGCCGAGCCACAGCGAGGTCTTCCCCGCTTTCTGGTCATAATTGCCAGGGAATAGATGACGATACAGTGAGGGTGCAGCGAGATGGGAGTAATACGGGACGAGAAGGATACAGGGCTGCACCAGAGCTCCCAGACGATGAGGAGAACCGAAGCAAGAGCAGACCCACTCTGTCCAGGCACATGAAAAAACAAATTGCCAAAGGCCGAAGTCACCTGGCCATCCATAAGCCCTGTCATGCTGAGTGTGCTGTGAGCGAGAGTGTTCGCGCGAGGGAGGTGTCCCTCCATCGTATAAATTCTGTTATGGCCGTCTACCATCGTAAATGCAGGGCTGGTGGGTGGTGGCCATCAACATTTATGCTATGGCTTAGTGCTAAGCCTGGTGTCAATGAACTGCCGTGTGTCACCCCATCTGGGGAGTATTTGTCTATATTAAATGATATGTAATATCTATTTTTCAATAAATTGCTCCCCATATATACTATGTATCTATTTTAGTTTGTCAATCTAGAATTGTAGAATTTCAATAGCAGTACTATCATAGTTACATTTAAATATTGTATGTAGAGTGATAATAAGATTAACTAACCTAACATCTATATAATACAAACTTTAATAATTTGCCAACACACTTATTTTGAACGGAAGTAAACTCATCTTTATAATTCTTAGTTCAACAAACATGTCATATCATATGAGTCCTCTTAGTCTTATATGTTGTTTCTTCACATGATCCATGTCATTCACCGCCTTTTTTTTTTTTATTCCCACTCAACTTATACCAATAATTAGGGGTGGCAGGGTTTCTTGTATGTATCTATGAAATGAACTTCCTACTTTTTATACAATTATATGCATCTTACAATATTTTTTATTTAGGTTAGTTTTATGCATTGGTACTTAGTATTTTTTATGCCATAGATTAAGTTAGTATAATTCATGTTAGTTTAACATTTATTTTACTAATATGGAATAGTATACATTTTACAATATTTTTTACTTATAATACATTGTTTATTAAAAGCTATGTCTTATGAATTAGTTATAATTTTCCAAACAATTTCTTTAATTTCATTATGTTTCTTTCCAAATTCATATATTGTATACTTAATATATACTCATATAAATATGAATATTGTTCCCTCAATTTAGCTATATTTGTTAATTTGCTATAAAATAGATATATTCTTAATTTCATTTTTTTTATTCGTGGACCAATGATATTTTATTTTTAATAGTTCTATTCTATTTATCTTTAAATTTAAATAGTTTAACTCATGCTTAATAATTTATTTTCATCGTTTTTAAGAACTTTTTATTATTATTATGTTTATATCCAATGTCATTTATTTTATACTTAATATATACTCATCTTAATATGAACATATTGTACTCCTCATTTTCATCACAATTGTCTTAAATATGTTTGTATCCAAAGTAATATATTTTCTTCTTACTATATACTCATATCTAGATTTCAATTTACTTTCATTTATTGAACAATTATATTTTAATTGTATTAGTTCCATTCTATTTATATTTAACTTTAAATATTATACATATATGTTTAGATTTTATCATTTTCAAATCTTCATGCAATAGCCCCCAGATGGGGTGTCACCGAGATCATCGTGCGCATGGACAAGTGGGAAGACACCTGGCCACAACCCACTCAACATCACACAACCGCAACCCACACTTCCTCCAAGAATTTAAACCATGCATTCAATATATCGATTATCGTACCCCCACATTCATTTTCGCATAGAGCCTGTTATGGAAATGGCACTCCAGCTCGCAGAGGTTGTTAATGAGATGGGTTGGCCTCCTAACCAGTCCCATCGCAAGCTCCGGAGCCATGGTTTTTGTTCCGTGCCGGTGAAGCTTATGACTCATTCACATCATTTTCCTCTCTCTCCTCACTGTCACACACCAATCTGAGTTTCTCTTTGCCTCTGGTTCGAGCTTATCCCTCTGCTCCACCTCCGCTTCGAGCTCTTCCTTCTGCTCCATCTCTGGTCCATTTCCTCCCCTCCTCTCCTGGTCTTCTTCCCGATGTCGTGACAACACGGAAAATCAAAGCGTGGGGTGACTTGGTATACTGCAAGGGGAAGAGACTCGTGGGGTCGAGGTAGGCAAGCTCCTCAAACCTTGCCTCAGACTCCTGACCGTGCCTCCACTTTGGAACTCCCTCCTGACCGTGCCACCACTCTGAAACTCCCTCCTATGTCATCTCCATGGGCTTGTAGAGTAGAGTGGTTTGATAGCTTTGGAAATTCACTTGGTTTTTCACCTAAGCTTAGCCCAGAACCTCCGTCTGTCCACTAGTCTCCACCCCATCCCCCACCTTCGTCCACTCCCCTAGTATGACTGACCCCCTCTCTTCTTCCTCCTCCCCTCTCCCTTCTTCTACCTCCCCCCATTCCTCTTCCGATGCTCCACCACCCCCTCTACCTCCTCTTGCTTGTTCTTGGTTCGATTGGCTTTTGAATTTGAAGAATTCTCTGGATTTTAGCTAGAGCTCATTCATGGATATCAAGTGCGACATCAAGGGGCTACTGAACATGGATGAATGTTGGGTTCATCGCGAGGAGCGTCTGGAGTCTCTTCTTCGTTCTCTCTGGCATAATACTCCAGACACAGGGATTCCAGACAAGGACATTACGCAAGACCAATAGAAATAATGGTTGCCAGACCCTAGCTTCAGATGACTCCAACTTTCTCAGGTTTCACTATTTTTTTTATGTTTCTAGACAGTTTAGTTAACTAGGTTCCAGCCTTGCATGGCATCCTAGCTTCTAGGCTTAGCACAATTTTGTTTTGAACAGTTTTTGATAAATGCATGGCCAATTGGGAAATCTACAACCAAGTGGAAGCATTGGTTTCCCACTAGGGAGATGCTGCCACGATCTCTCGGACTATTTCGCCAACTGTAACTTTTTCACTCTAGTAGGCTTCAATGTATTTTTCTAACTTACAAAAAAAAAAAAATCTTCATGCAATAGGGAAATTAAATAATTCTTATATTAATCTTCCTTGCTATATTGATGGAGACATTACAAAGTACCACTTGGAATGACTATTCAAACTTGGAATGTGATGGGTGAGAAATTTTATCTTAAGTCAACAGTAAGGGTTGTGTGGATTTATGAAGCCCCCCTTACACATCCCAAGTTGGATGGTGTACTGACAATGGACATTTATTTGACCTCATTTAATGAGGGATCCTCCATCAACTATATACAACAATACATTACACAATTACTCGCCCTCTATACTTAGACAACTATATACAACAATGAATTATGAAATTACTTGCCCTTTCTACTTCAACATTTTATCCATTTCCAAAATTACCCACCCTATATACTTCAACATTTTATCTATTTATGAAATTACTCACCCTATATACTTCGACATTTTATCCATTTTCCTTATATTATCCCTTTACTTTAAACAATTGTTTTTGCTCATTTACTTCTAGCAATTTATTTTGCATATTACATGTATTTAAACTAATTGTACTAATTAAATTTGTTTGATCACCCTACAACATTGATGGACCCAAGTAAGCCCTATACAGTTTCCACGCATCATCTTTTGGATGACTTACATCTACATAGAAGACAATTCCAAATCAAAGTTATCCATGCAAGAAGGTGTAATCATTTAGACCAGAACTAAAAGTGGAGCTTGCACACAAATACAATGTTTAAGATAGACAAACAATATTCATCCCTGACTTCACAACAAATGGTCCATTCTCTACAGTTTTTGGACTAATATATGAAAGCATACCAGGCACATTGAAACACAAATCAAAACAACACTTAGCTCAAAATGGTCTTAAATCCTGTCATGACAAGAATATCAAAGAGTGCAAAACTAGAGCTAAAGAAATATGTGTGATTAAGAAACACAACTAGCTACTCATCTTGTTGTATTTGTATGAGTGGGCCTAATGGTTAAGAACATGTGTTTCCTCCTAAGAGGTCACAAGTTCAAATCCAGAGAGGGGTAGGGTATGTATACCTCCGTAGACTTTACTAGTCAAAGGCGGAGGGGGTCCGTTGTCCCACAAACATGGGGGTCTCATATCTCATACACCAATTTGGTGTGGCTTGGATGTGTCCTTAAAATATATTATTATTATTATAGTTTTCTCCAAGATATGTATATCACGGTAGTATCAAATATGAAATATTCTTCTTCCCCTAACATGTTTTCTTTAAACTATTTTCATACTTGTTTTATAACTTTTTTTCTCGAGTAATATACATCATGGGAGTGTTAAGCACTTTTTTTGTTTCTAGCACTCTTTATTCTTCTTAAACTAATATGTATTTTATATGTGCTATCTTCATATTTAAATACGTTCTACTTAATGAGAATTTGTGAAATATGCATTTTGGTTTTCCATATAACTACTCCTAGAATACAATAAAATAATTCAATAAATATTGCATTCTCATACTATTACAAACTATTAACTCACAACAACTTAAAAACAAAAAAATATTTTTCTTTTAATACAAACAAACAAATACAATTTCCAATAAATTTATTAATGTTGACGGGTATATATATATACTTATTTTACAAAATATATAAATCATTTTCATGTCTTTACATGAAATATCATCACATTCATAAAATACCCTAATAACACTTAATATATATGATATATTTCAACCTATCAATATGACAATATACAAGAAATATCATCACATTCATAAAATACCCTCATAACACTTAATATATATATGATATATTTCAACCTATCAATTATATATCAATATACATTATATAAATTATCTAATCATATACATAGAATCATACATCCTTTATATTAATACATAGAATCATACATCCTTTATATTAAGAATATGCATCATGTGAATTTTACATTTCTATGTTTTTTTTACTTTTCATTATCTAACCATATACATAGAATCATACATCCTTTATATTAAGAATATGCATCATGTGAATTTTACATTTCTATGTTTTTTTTACTTTTCAGAAATTAGTTTCAATGCATTTTTCTAAAAATATTCTATTTTCCTTTTAATACAAACAAACAAATACAATGACAAACACATTTATGAATGTTGATTCCTATATATATATTTAATATTGTAATTATATAACTTTTTTGAACTTATCTTGCAAAACATATCAATTTTTTTTATTTCTTTACAAGTAATATCATAACACTAATACAATTCTCTCATAAGTATGTTATTTCATTTGTACTAAATGTAATCTATTATTACTAAAACAAATTCATACATTTCTAAATTTAAATGTTTTTTAATGTACTATATCCTAACCAAATGTTATACAAACAAACAAATACAATGACAAACACATTTATGAATGTTGATTCCTATATATATATTTAATATTGTAATTATATAACTTTTTTGAACTTATCTTGCAAAACATATCAATTTTTTTTATTTCTTTACAAGTAATATCATAACACTAATACAATTCTCTCATAAGTATGTTATTTCATTTGTACTAAATGTAATCTATTATTACTAAAACAAATTCATACATTTCTAAATTTAAATGTTTTTTAATGTACTATATCCTAACCAAATGTTATACACTATATTATGTTATTTCATTTGTACTAAATGTAATCTATTATTACTAAAACAAATTCATACATTTCTAAATTTAAATGTTTTTTTAATGTACTATATCCTAACCAAATGTTATACACTATATTATAATTGTTATTCTCCCCATCAAACAAATGATCAATATACACATCTATTGAGATAAGCATATAAAAAATTATTAATATATTTTGCATTATTTTTAAAAATTAAACTTTTATGTAGTTATATTATTTTTATTAAATAGTTTGAAATCTTATTTACATAATAAACATACAATAAATCAGTTTATGAAATATTCCATTCAAATACTAAACAATTTCTAAGCTATGCCATTCATATATTTACACCATCAAACTAATTTATAAATTATCAAAACTTATAGATGCATCTTTTATTCCACATGTTGTATAATAGCAATCATAGATACAATATATTCATTTCATAACTGGAATTGATATCCATGTATCTAATTGCATTAATATATTCATGTGGACATTTTCTCTGTAGTCACGTACAAATTTTCATCATATACCTCTTTCGACAAAACACATTCCAAAGCAATGTCTTTGATCTTAACAGACAAGGATGTAACAAAAAATCAAAATGGTGAAGAAGAATTCATGTCTATCTTACAAGTTCTAGACTTAAGAAAAAGTGCAACATAAAGATATATTGTACTCCTCTCTGATGGATGCGCTTCTATACAAAGCATATTTTCTTCAAGCATTGTGGATTATTTCACATCAGGGAAAATTGAAAATGGCTTGAACTGGTTCAACTTAACAACTTTACTTGTAGATCTACCCAACACAACAAGTATGAATTCTCACATACCATCTTCTTACATTCTTTTCATTAATTAATGTTTTCTCAGTATCTTATTAATACCTACCATAATTTATTCTATTTTGCAGGCTGGTTATAGTTACCGATATTCCGGTTCTAGCTCTAAAAGTTGACATCCTTAGCGATCCACAACAACACAAAAATGTACGTCATTCTACCATGCACACATTACAAACAAATACCATGCCTAAAAAAATAATCCCTATCAACTCTTTGAATGCATACGTGCATTCATGGACCATCAAAGCTAGAATCATTTCAAAGCGTGATATACATACTTTCACAAATTCCAGGGGAGTTGTTCAAGGATTTAGCTTTTATGTACTTGACAACGAAAATACCAAGATCTTCTTTACTTGCTTTAATATGTAGGCATTACATTTTCACCCTTCAATACAAATTGGTAAAGTTTACCTAATCTCTAGAGGGTTGATAAAACCTATAAAAAAAGAATACAATCATTTATAAAATGATTTGGAAATCGCTCTATGTAATACCTCAATTATAGACCCTTGCAACGAGGATGATGATTTAATTGCAAACCACAACTTCAATTTTACTCATATTAATGAGCTATCAACTTTACCTACTAACTCTGTTGTTGATATCCTTGGTCTTTCTATATCTATTAGTCAAGCAACCACCATATTAAGGAAGAATGGAACTAAGACCCAAAAGAGAACCCTTGAATTGAAGGAAATGTCAGGTTGTAGTGTTGACCTTACATTATGGGGGGTGTTTTTTAATAAAGATGACCTACAAAAAAATTCAACTTCCAATTTATTTCCAGTGGTTTCTATAAAGGCTGGAAGAATAAGAAATTTCAATAGGAGATCGATTAGTACAACTCTCACGTCCCAGATGTCCATCAATCTCAACATCAAATAATCTCATGATTTAGAAACTTGGTTTGAGAAAGAAGGCGCAACCCTTAAATGTCACTTCTTATCTACTCATGGTGCCTCTGGTGGTTACCCCTCTATTCAGAAAACGATATATGACATTGAAAAAGAAGGACTTGGTTGAGATCATCAACATCCGAATTACATTTTGGTTGAGGTGAGTATCACTTCTATAAAATAGATGATTGCTGGTACACTACTTTCCCTCTCATTTTTAATAATCGCCAATGCAACAAAAATGTTACTACACCTGAAGAGGGAAACTGACATTGTCAGAGATGCAACCAAAATTTTGTTGAATGTGATTATAGGTGCATGTTCCACTTCATAATAGAGGACCATACATGAACAACCAATGTTACTACATTCCAAGAAGCAACAAAAACCCTTATTGGAATCCCTGCTAGGCAACTATATGCACTCACAGAGGAGGAGAACAATATTGAAACTACAAAGATTTTTGAAAACTTGTTATTTAATAAATAAATCTTCAAATTGTTGATACATGAAGACACATTTGGGAATGAGAAACAAGTACAATCCATTGTTAGTTCATCGGACAAAGTCGAGACCAAACTAGAGGGGAAAAAATGAAACTAGCTACAAATCTTCATACAAAATAAACAATGTTATTATGTATTTATTCCTGCAATGACTTAACAAAGTACCTTTCTTTTTTGGATATAACATATATGTGCCACCACTCTGTATTGTATATATTTTGTACGCACATTTTTCATTATGACAATACTTAAAATACTACCTTACTTTATTATATACAGATCATGTGCGGCATCAACTTTTGTAACCCATATCTTTTATAAATATATATTATGTTTTAACACATTTTACAAGTGGAAATTATAAATTGTCTTCTATATTTACATTCCTTCATTTGATTTAGGTATATAAGAATCATAACAATTTCATGAAAATCAATAATTATAGTATGTTCTTAAAATTGGTTTGTAAAGTATATTACCATTGCTATGTACTATGTTTTTTCTTTCAAAAATAAAGGGTTACAGAGTATTCTTACACTTTTTTAAAATTGTAAATTAATATTAAGTTAAAATTGTATAATAATATTATTATATATTATGTTTGTATATACCTCTTTTGTTTCTTTAATCCATGTATCTATATTCATTTTTGTTTTCCATTTATCATTTGTAGTTTTACTTAATTCATTATACTATTTGTTTTGTTAATATATATTCTAATTGTAAATTTATTTACCTCAATATAAGAATTTTCAAATATTCAATTTATCTTTCAAACAAATATTGATATGTATTATAAATCAATGGTTCTGTTTGTACAAAAACATGGTCTACTCACAATTCAAAGTATAGAACATCTCAAAGATACATCACTTCATTTGGATAAATATCATAAGCTCCACAGTGGCCACCTCAAAGAATGTGCACCAATTGGCCAACACATCCATCAACTCATTCCATTACAAATATGTTCCCTACATTTTTACCTCATCTAAAATAATTCCAATTTCAACCAGCAAACATCATTATGAAACCACACACCATTCCATCAACTTCAACAACAAACCCATCTTTACCATCTCTACAAGCAAAAAATGATGACAACCTCCCTTTCTTGAATAAATCCCATACCTTTTCCAACCTTACATTCAATGTAACCAACCAATGCAATAATATTGAATCTACCCCAACCTCCTAAAACACGAGAGGCATTGCAAACAATATGCATGTCACAAAGATGAACTAAATACACATAGCCAACTCACAAGATCCAAGCAAAAGTATCCTTCCATGGAATTTCCAGTTGATCCTATTCAACACAAAGTCTTTACCCATACTAGTACAACATTCTACACATATTCAACATTTGGGCAACAAGTTCATGGAATCACCCAAATGCAAACTATGTTGCCACCAATTTTACCTCATCCAAATGAAATCCATCTTCCACTTGCACAAAACATTATGCATCCAAACATTTTTGCATCAACTTCAAAAACAAACCCATCATTACCATTTCTTCCATCAACTACTTATAACATCCCTTTACTCAATACCTCACATACCTCCTCTAACCTCAACTTCAGTATCACCAACCAAATCAATAATATTCAATATACACTAAATACCCTAGCAAATGAAAAGCGTCGCAAACAATATTTACATCACAAAGATGAACTAAATAAGCATAGACGAGCTGCAAGATCCAAGGGAAAGCACCTTTCAATGAATTTCCAATTTTAACCTACTCAACACCAATCCCTTGCCCATATTACTTGAACATTCTGTATTCGTATCGATGCATTGTTCAAAATACATACTTGTAATACTTGTATGGAATATTACCCTGGGATTCATACAACCATATCACCCAATGGTTTTATTTGTTCTCGCTGCCACAAGGAAACTAATGGCCACCTCTTCTCTAAATGAAATAATATGGATCTTGGAGAACAACCCCTTGTTCTCTCAACTCTTACCCAAGTAGAATAAATTATCATCGCTCGAGTGAGCTCGCTATTGCAGGTTAGCCATGCTCAAGGTGGCAAATACAGATATCATGGTCACACTATTAGTTTCCCACAAAACATTAACACAATTGTTAATTACCTCCCACACCGCCTTGAATATTTGGACATATTAATAGTTAGAAGACATGGCATCGAGGGAAAATCATATGATTGTTATGTGACCAAAGATCATATCATGAATGCACTTCTCTACAAGATACAAAATGATAGATATTACAAATATGTCCAACTCAACCACACCTCAATTGTTGCACTTCATGTTTTACCTACAAACATCTCTTCTAGATTCCGCACCATTTCTTCTGATATTTATGATACAATTCCAACTACTCCACGCTTTAATGAAAAACAAATTTCTTTTGTCTTCCATATGCCTAATATGCATCAAGAAATGATAAAAATTAATCACTTTATCCAAA
>SNQJ01S0075451.1:58462-75410 GCA_010110895.2 Picea sitchensis
CTTTGGGGCAGTTCCTTGCGAAGTGACCGTAAGCATGGCACCGGAGGCACTTAAAGGGAATCTGCTCGTAGTCCAGCTCTTGGATATGGCACCATTCCCCCAGGGAGAGATTAATGGCTTCTGGAAGACCTTTCTCGAGGTTAACCTCAACACAAATGCGAGCGCAGGTATACTGGTCCCCTTTCGGCTCCGCGCTGTCCAGGAAACGTCCAAGCTTATTCCCAATGTCCTCTAGAGAACTTGTCCCCCAGAGGTGCAAGGGGAGGTGAGGCATCCTAACCCAAACAGGAGCTGCGGTGATCTCAATTTTGGGGTTGAAGTCAATAGTCCAGGGGGCTAAGAACAGTCCTCTCGACCCCATGACATAGGGTCTTGATCTGAAAACTAGGTCACGGTCCTCTTTGGTCAAGAAACTGAAGACAAAAAAACCCCTGCCTACTACGATCAGAGAAGTTGTTCCCTTTATCAATGATTTCCAACTATCATCCATCCATGCCTCCACCGTTTTGGGGCTAGGCCATAATCCCGTAAACTTCCCGATGAGGGACTTTTCTGCCAAAAGGAGGGCAAGAGAGCAAGGCTGCTCTGGAGATAGCTCCAGAGAAGGGATCTCCTCCATCTTCTTAACAAACTTAGACGATAGAGAAGGCTTGGATTTGGATCCTGCCGAGCGGACTAACACTTTGAAAGCTTCCAAAGGGTCTTTTCCCCTCTCGGCAATTGGATCTGGGGCCATCGTAGCCGACCTCCCACAACAAGAAGACAACCCGCATGCAAAACGCGTATCCCCCTGATCGGCTGCTGTAATAGGCCAAGTCCACGCACTGAAACACCGAGTCCACTCACTGAAACACCGGTCCGTTGTTACTCAGACCTCGCAGGAGGAGCCTATTCGTAGCTTTGTTTGCACAGGCGTCGAAAAGAGGGGTCGCGACCTTCAGTCCTTCAAACACTGCCCTTGAGCCAGATCTGTTTGCTGGCAGCGAGGGCATCCAAACATAGATCTGGAGCAGGAAAACGGGGTGCCGGTCAAGCTAAGCCTGGCCGCCGAAAGGGCCGAGGCTGCCTGTGCGCGCGGCTAGGGTTCGCCTCCATTTTTTAAATTGTTAATCTTCCATCTCTAGTGAAATTGTTAATAACCTAAGGATATTAAATTCAACATTGGTATCTTCCCCTAAATTTCAAGTTACTAAGTGCAAAAGAGGGATTTAAATATCTCTTGGTGGTGGCCAAAGGTTTCCAAGAGGTAAGAGTCCCTGTGAAGAGTGGTGTACCTACTCGAGACACAATAACAAGGCAATATATGTATACAATGTTAGGTGGACAAGAAAGTTAAGGTTGTTGTCCCTAATTGGAGTAGTAAAAAGAGATATATATCAACAAGAAACTAATTTTCAAAGCTACTAAACAATTTCTAGAAGTCCAACAAATGATGTAAGAGATAAACTAGATAAAGCTAGTGATACTCAAGTAGGAAAGAACAAGACTTTAGCAATAAAAAAAGGTTATAATAAAAGGTGTCTACAGAGATATTTTTCATCCTTATGGCTGTTGAAAACAAGTTTTTACAACATCAAATCCAACCACCCGAACTTACAAAGAGTCCACCCAAAATTTGCACCAGGCTTAGTAGATTATCTTGGCAAACTTTTAGCAAATTCTGATAGTTGAAAAGCAAGTTACAAGTGAGTAAAGAGAGATTTTTTCTACAACCCTAATGGTTGTATCTTTTAATGATCTATAACTATAAGAATATTAATCCAATCAAGATTCCCTAGTGGCCTTGACAATCCCTTATCAAGAAGAAAAGTATCCAATTGAAACAAGATTAATATCTCATTAAATCCCATTTACCGAGACAAATAATTTATTTCTCCAATGCAAAAAATAAGATTAGTGCCTTTTAAAATTGGGTGAATGGGGTCTTTAAAACACTATTTGAATCAACAATATCCCTATGGGTGTAAATTCTCTTACTTCCTAGGCTATGCCAATCAACTTAGGGTAAATCTTGGAGGGTGTACACACTTGTACTTCTCCTAGCAACCCTTTCTCAAGAATCACTTGTAACCTTAAAAATAAGTTGAAGCATAAATTGAGGGTGTATCCAACATATTCCTCTTAGGGTTTCCACCAACAATTACCAAAAATGAGCAAGGAATAACTAACATGTGGATATTTTCCTTCCAATTCCAAGAAAATAGATACAAACTCTAGCTCACCATGCAAATTACCATCCAAGAGAAAAAGAACAAGCCTTCAAGAGGTGTGCATCACTTGACTTCATCCATTGACCTAGAGAAAAAACCAAAAAACATTTGCACAAGAGAGAGATACCAAAAATTCCCAAGAGGGCGCAAATTTCATCCAATATCCTCCTTCCTTCAAAACGTGCCATGAGTCAAGACAATACCTCCATCACCACAAACCCTAGCCCTATGTGACATTAAGCCTCAAAAAGTGATGTTTTTACCCTCCTAGGAAAGTCTTTTGACATAAGAGCGATAGGTCATGTATTCCAAGGTGTCTTCTAGGACTCTAAAGGCAAGTCATGATGATCTGACATGTGGGCCCTTGACATCCATCCTGTGGGATTCAAGTCCCATGGAAGCCCAAGCTAAGCTTGTTCCTCCAAAAATGTCCACCAGACAAGGTCCTACAAAACAAATAGGCATGCCCTCCAAGGATATCAAGTAAAAATATCAGGGCAACTAAAAACCACATCTAACAACAAGGCACCTAAACATGTGCATCAAAACTACCTCGTCAAATTAAACAAATGCTCCAAGACCCTATACAATTGACCAAGTTTAGGTATGGGTGGGGTGTCATAAAAGTCCTATTGGGTAGACCAAAACCCTCAAGTAGGGGATGCTCCCAGGGATTTCCATTCAATGTCATGTAATGGATGATGAGGTGGATAGGGGGTTATACTTCATATTTCAATGAGTTTCATGACATACAAGGGCTTGTATTATCTCATGTATGGGTGCCTTTTTAGGGGGTGTGCTACACCTTCTTCCTCAATGCAACCTTTTTCCAAGCCCATTTGTTTCCATTCATTAATAAATCAATGATCCAAACACATGTGCATTGCCAATAATGAATTGATTAGATTGGGGGGTAGTAACACAGTGTCACTTGAAAGATGAGGTCCATGAAGTGCCATAGGGGTAACCATGTAAAACGTTGTAATGCACATGTGTTAGTCTGACATTCAAGAAATATATTTATTATGTGTTTGATATTGTGCAGGTCTTCAATTATTTCAAGAGAAGAAATTCATTGTTCTCAAGACCTGAATGGGTGAGCATCTAGAAGTTTTATGTCTTAGGCTCTTATATTTTTCCAACAACCATCCCCCTAGGCCTTCAACTCCTTCTTCCCATGAAATGAGGTACATGCCCTTTTTGGGTCACTAAAATAAAAAGGCCTAGAAGAAGGAAGTATGATGTGATAGTAGTGAGTGGAAAGTGGTAAGTATGATTGAGAGTGGTACAATAACCGCTAAAGGGACCCCAGTTTCCCCCCTTCCCAAAATTTTTTCCACTTACTAGGAAATTGATGACACTCACCAAGGAGAAACATGGTCAAAAGCATAAAGTCCAAGCAAGCATTCTATAATCAAAAGAAGCTTCAAATACAACATGCTTAAATGCATAAAATATTAGGGTGATTACCTGCCAAAATACTTGAGTTGTACCGCATGGAGAAAGACACATGTGCCTTCCAGAAGCCAGCTGGTGTGGTGGATGCATTGATGATGGATCCAAACTGTGGTGATAGAGAGGAATTCCAAATGTGCAAGTGGACATTGATAGTCATGTTATCTCTTGGCACCCCATATCTACAACCCGAGGGCCTGAAGATATCATCTCCTTAGTTATCCCACAAAATGGGGATACCATACCACATTTTGGAAATTTCGTGTCCATTCTACATCTAATGACATTGATATAGCAGAATTCTAGAAATTCTATCATAAGATAATTACTCCTAAACTTAGTGTCCCTCAAAATATGTGAAAAAACATGTGAAGGGGCTCAAAAGTGAAATGTTCCCTTCAAAGGGTGCAACGTTTCATCCAAGAGGTGCAATGTCCTCTCCCAAAGGGTGAAACGATCTCAAAAATATCCCAACGACCTCATAAGAAATGGGATGACCTCCATCAAGTGTGCAAGGGTCCTCCTCAACATCCTCCAAAGGAACAAGGCTCAATCCAACTCAAATCCATGTTGAGTACATCATCCAAAGTAAGGTGTAGGTGACCCAATGTAACTATCAATTAGGGGGCATGTACACAAGTCTAATACAACATAAGAAGTGAGGCATGTCAAGTGTAAATTCCATTAGATAGATCACATTAAGAATCATCTTCAAACTTCACAATAACTCATAGAATTCATACAATTTTCTAAGTTTAAGTATGGGAGGGTTATCATTTTCCCCTATCACATGTTTCAGTACCTAGGAGGAGAAGTGTTTCCAAAGAAACCCATAAAGTAGCATGTGTGATGATAGATGGTATGGTATTGTTAAAAAACCAAGAGATAAATACTAAATACAACAAAAAATCCTTGCACATATAAATACCAACAAGTACAAAAAGCCAATGTTGACCTTGGAAACCCTTAACCAGGAAAACCAACACTCAAGATGTATATCTTTATTGAACTTATCCAAGTTGGTCAAACACTAGGCCACTTGAGGCATCTTACAATGGAGTTATCAATCCATTAAAATTATAGGCTTTGTTATCCCCAACTCCTATGGATAACTAAGGAGATGATGTCTCCAGGCCCTAAGGTTGTACATGGAGTACCGAGAGACAACATGATCAGCAATGTCCACTTGCACAGACAGAGACCCACCTCACCACCACAGCTCAAGGTTCATCACGATGGTATCCACCACATCAGTTGGCCTTCAGAAGACATTGGGTCTTTCTCCATGAGGTACAAGCCATGTATTATGGTGAGTGTCATTTCAATATTTTAGGCATTTGAGTTTGTTGCATCTATTGTTGCTTTTGATTATGTAACATTTTCTTGTACATTATGCTCTTTTATCTATTTCACTTTAGTGGTTGACATTGTGTCCTAGTAAGTGGATCACCCTTGGAGATACGTTTTCTACTTGGAGGCCCCCTTAACAAGTCATTGTGCCATTCTTGACCATACTTATCACTTTCCACACTTCATCCCCTCACCTACTTATCTTTTGGGATTTTCGGGTGTACTAAGCCAAGAAGGGGTTGTCCCTCATTTCATGGGAAGAAGAGGTTGAATGCCTAGAGGTTTATAGCTGGAAAAAGAAAAAATACAATCATTAACCTTCTATATTCTCTCCCAGAGATCTCAAGGAAAATGAAATGTATCTCATAAGAAACTGATGGGACCAGTGAAAAATAACTAATAACAAAATTCCAACCAAGGTGGAGCATGTGTGGGCACTGTTTTTAATGCTTAAGTAGAATCCCCACACATGTTTTCAACTTGGGTAAGCATGATGTGACTAGGGTAGAGTCAAGGTGGGCACAATGTTTCATGCTTAGGTAGAATCCCCACCTTGGCTTCAACCTAGAAACATCCTAAAAGAATAAAAGGCAATACATGGGCTTGGAAAAAGGTTGCATTGAAAAGGAAGGTGCAACACACCCTCTACAAAGGCACCCATAAATGAGACAGTACAACCCATTGTCATGAACCACATGTCCAAAATTCTTCCCCCCTTTCATGACGCCTCATCCACATGACTTAGAAAGAGTTTCCCTTGGGAAACACCCCTAAACTTGAGGTATGATTCACCTAATAGGTCGTTTTGTCAACCCTCCCATACCTAAACTTGGGAAATTGGATAGGGTCTTTGAGAATTGGTTTAATTTGGTGAGGTGGCTTGGATGTACATTCCTAAATGTCTCTTTTATTGATTTGATTTACTCATCATGATGCATTTTACTTGATATACTTTTAGGGTGTATCCATTTGTTTTTGTAGGACCTAGATGGTGGACAGTTTTGGAAGAATAAGCCTAGATTGGGCTTCCATGGGGCTTGAAGCCCACAAGTTGGATTCCAAGGGCCCAACTTTTGGATGATGATGAAATTACTTTGGAGGCCTAGAGGACACCTTGGAGGATCTTTCCCAACCCCTACATGCCAAATGACTTGCTTGAAAAGGCCAAAACGTCACATTTTGGGGGCTTGACATCACCCTAGGGCTAGGGTTTGGTGGTGATGATGGACACTTGGCACGTTTTGAAGGAAGAGGTCCATGGATCATGGAAGAGAGGCTTTGGGTGAATACTATTTCCCTTTGGATACCTAACGCTCCTTTCTCCAACTCAACAACTTGACCAAAAGTGTCTAACGTTGCCCAAAAAAGGGGTGACATCATGTTTCTAGGGTTTCTCTTTTGTGCAAAACATGAATTAAATAATATTACTTTTGTAAAGGGGAAAGATAAGGTTTGTTGAACCCTTATCTTGTGTTTTACCCTAAGTTTTGTGTACAAACATGTTTTATAGGATTTTCATAAATAGATATCAACTCTATATCATTTTGACATAAATCTCCCATTGTGAGAAGACTCCTAGCTGAAATTTGCTCCCTCTTTGGGAAATATCTCTCTCTTGTTCTGTTATTATGGTTTCTCTTTTCTATTGGTGGATGAAGTGATGTTATATCTTTAGTGGATCTATTTGTGGTGGGTTAATTTTGGTAAAAATGAGGTTTATCTTGTTGATGCTTGGACTAGGTAAGGAATCTATTTTATTGTTGCTTCATTGCTTGGTTACAAGTTTGATTTGATAGAATTCTTGGGAATTATAAGGGTATACAACCCCACCATATCCATCATTTGTTTCTTGGAATAACTGATTGTATAAGGTTTTACTAGGAGAAGTAAAATGCTTTACACCCTCCTAGTACTTCTTAGTTAGCCTTGCTTTCCTTTGGGGAGTAAACAAGCTTACACCCTAAGGAGATATAACTTCTAGATCATTATTTATTTGACTCCATAAACCAATAGCTAAAGGCACTAATCTAAATGCATTGGAGAAATAAAATCTTGCATTGGTTAGCATGAAAACTCAAGATTTTGAGATTGTCTAAATTGGAAGTTGTTCTAACTGCTTGAGGCCTCCTAAAGCCCTCAAGGCATCTTGTCTCTCTAAGAAATTCTTGTTGTTGTTATAAAAATAAATATACAACCAATAGGGCTGCAACAAACCCTAAACTATTTCTCGAATAACTCACAATCCAACGGTTAGAAGTTGCTAATATTTTCCCCCTACAATCTACTAATCCTAGTGCACTTTTTCGGTGGATTACTTGCAATTTTTGGTGGCTGATTTTTCTGCTGTAAAAACTTGTTTGCTACAACCATAAGTATAAAAAATATCTCTGCAATACTTGTTTCTTACAACCTTGTTTCATTTTCTAAAGTGTTGTGTTTATGTACTAGAGTTGTACTAGTGTTTAGCTAGCCTATCTCTTGCATCATTATCTTGACTTTTGGAATCTACTTAGCATCTCTAACAACTATTTACTCGCTGATATATTTTTTTTAAATACTGCAAATAGGGAAAACAAGATTAACTTTCTTGTCCACTTGACATATATCTCGTACATTTGGTTTTTCTTGTGTCTCAGGAAGGTACTATCATCATCCGTAGGTGCTTGAACTTCTTGTTAGTTGTTGACTACTACCGACACTCATTTCCAACCCTCCTTCCTTCTATAAACTTTACCTATAGGGTCATTCATCTCATCATCTCACTTTCCATGTCATTTACCCCTAGGTTCACCTTAGATTCCTCCCTTGAGGTGATCACTTCACCTCTAAAATGACGATAATACCTATCTGAGGTGACAATGGGTAGGTGGTCTCTTAGTTGTCACCATATTGTGGTTTGGGTTAGTTTTTCCCCAACGTACAACATGTGCGATAACAAGATTTATATTTTTTTTTTGTAAATAAAAAAGAGTTTGTATTACCTTAAAATTCCAAAAAAGTGATACATGTACAAACATACTTCAAAACCGGCCACCTGTTCTGCGACATGTATGGAAACCAAAAAAAGTGGCCTACAATGTTCATAGGAAAACTAGTATAACAGAGTCCGTCTACAACAAAATTTGACTGTAAATGCATCCTAGCTAAGATTGATAAAATAACAGTAAAGAAACTAAATTTGAGGTGAACCCGGACTTCCATCATGGCAGACGATGAAGGAAAATGGTTGGAAATATGTTGGGCATCGACTC
Source organism: Picea sitchensis (assembly GCA_010110895.2). Classification (NCBI taxonomy): domain Eukaryota; kingdom Viridiplantae; phylum Streptophyta; class Pinopsida; order Pinales; family Pinaceae; genus Picea; species Picea sitchensis. The sequence continues at coordinate 66,729 of SNQJ01S0075451.1, forward strand.
TTTGTAGGATTGCTTGACATAGAATCAAACAATATATCCAGACATCTGCTGAGGGTGTGCTGGCTGTGAAGCTGGTCAGCCATATCTTGTTTCATCTCAAAGATATGATTTAAATGGTATTTCGTAAGTCTGTGAGGACTGGGAAAATCATGGATTGACAAGGCTGGATGGTATGGCTCACCCATATGTTTCTTCAGATGGGTCTCCTCCTCCACCCAATAGTCATCCCAATCTATCTCGGTGACTTCATTGTGCAGTCTGATGAAATCGGGGCCTGCTCCTTGCATGAAGTCGTTCTACTTATGATGAAAGATTTCATCCTCCACCACACAACTGCCCGTAGCAATATCAGGATAATTCAAAGGGAGGGAAATTTTGTTTGGTGTTGTCTGCTCCATGATGTCCTCCTCCCAATTAGGAGGAATATCCTCCTCCACTATATAACCACCATAATTTAGCTCAGGGTCGGGAAATTGGGGAGTAGGTTGGGCATCATTGCGCCAACTTTGGTCAGAATAAGGATGGAAGAGAAAGTTGCTACTAGGATTGGGAGAAAGAGAGGGCAAGCTTATGCACCGGTGTCATCCTACTAGACTATAGTAGACCGGCCCACATTTTGGCTTGCCTCTCTCACGAGGCACGAATTCGACACCAATGGGAGAGGAATTGAAGGAGAAGATGGATGCGGGGGAAATAAAATTGACAGAGGTTCAGATCCCTCAGACAAAGATTGTAGGTGGAAAATGGAGATCCAATGGAAAATGAAGGAGATAAGAACTGCACCAAGAGATTACCTGTGTGATGATGATGGAAATGACAGTTTTGGGTGCCATGAATGTTGAGGTGATGTTTCCTTGCTGCATCGTACCATCTTCGGAGGGCCAAGTTTGGTGCGACATTAAACTCCCCTCACTGTCCCAACACACTAAATCCTTGCCAAATTGAATGCTAGGATTAATGTATTGATGGAGGGGGAGGATGATGGCGAGGGGATTTAACTGCACTCGTCACCAGAGTGCCATCTATCAAGGATCGACAGGTGTCACCCCATCCAGGGGGAGGCAGGATTGAAGAGATAACTCTTTGCAAAGGGTTAACAACTGCAATTTAGGATGATCTTAGGCATTGAGAATGATAATCTATGCTTGTGTAGCAATGCCTTCATTAGATAATTTATCAACAACTTTTTTGGCTTCACGTATTATGTGAGAAGTGATGAGAGTGATGGAGGGATGCAAAAAGGATTGTATGTAAGATAAGGGTCCCAAAAGGCACCAACTTGGAGAAATTTTCTCAGGATCAATCCCATTTATGATTTTCGCTACCAATGAGATAATTATTTTTGAATCTCCTTCAATTATGAGGTGAGGTAAGTTAATATATGAGATAAATTGAATGCCCCTGATGAGACCCCAAAGTTTCATTGAGTTATTCGTATCATGCCCCAAATATCCTTCCATAAGGTGTCAGATTTTCCTTCTGCTATCTCTAATGACTGCTCCAAATCCTGTTGGGCCAAGATTTACTTTTGAGGCAACCATCAAAGTTTATCTTTCAAAAGCCAGGGGGTGGACAACTCCCGGTGGAAGGGCTTCTGGAGGTGGGAGTTGGGGGAGATGTGAGAGTAAGAGGTGCGTTGGGAGTTATCAACTTCCAAGAGGAAAAGATAAGAGATTTAGGAGGTTCAATGGGAAGGTCATCCTAGGTCCAAGTTTGAGCGTGGATAGTTTCATGTATGCTCTCAAATATCCTTGACCAAAGAATTGATGGGGGTGGAGGCTTGGGAATGGAAGATGCATCAATTTCTTTCTTTCCACAGCTGCCACACTATAAATCCTGACAAGAGTTGCCAAATCATGTTTAGGAGTGGGATTTTGAACACCTCAGATCCATAGTCCTTGATAGTGTTGATGATACTTGTCTCGTATCTTTTAGTTTTCCTCATTATTAGAGTATCTTGATCCTAGATCATATTATTGTTGGATAATTGATTAAATATGTGCTCCATTGTTTCTTCATGTTGCTGGCATAGGTAGAAAATTGAGGGTCCAATAAAGCCACGCTTCTTGAGGTTGTCCCAGGTTAGGATGCGATTCTGAACCAGGATCAAAGAAAGGTGGAAACCTTTGGCCATATTTTGATTTTCTAGATTATGTGCCAGATGTGCTCTTTCTTTTTATTGTGAAAATTTTCGTGAAGATGGTAGGATTATTTGATTGTGAACGTTCCTGATTGGGTATACCCCCAACGAAGAATTTCCATATCCTCACTAACGTGGATATTTATTTTCGCTACTATTTCTTTCCATGGTTGTAGATCGAGATCTACTGCAAGGTTGAGATCTTGTGGAAGCAGTTTCTAGCTACGCCAAGGGGGTTGATGAGGTACATTAAGCCAAAGGTCAGACATTTTGAGATGCTCCAACCCTTGTATTTTGTCTTGATAAGGGCATAACATTTCCATTGTTTTCAATGGAGGTAGTTGCTTCTAAGAATCTGTTCATAATTGAGCATGGTGTCCATTTCACACTTCCCAAAATGCATGCGTTTGAATGAGTGGGTGGTTTCTCAAAGCTGCATTCCAAATATTGGATCCATGGATCCGATCGTCAAGCCGAATGAGATGTTCTTGCGGAAGTTGGGGGCTATATTTCTTCCTCTAGAGTCGTGCCCAGAGTCCATTGGGTACTTGAGTAGCACCACCATATTTTCGCTCCCATGATATTGTTGAGCTTTCCTGGGTCTTGGAGACCCAGTCCTCNAGGAAGTTGGTCTGTGGTTTTTTTCCCAAATAACAATGGCCCATTTTTTCCCTTTTTCATGACCGTGCTATAGGAAATTCCACTGAAAGTTTCTGATGCTTTTTATGACCACTTTTGTCTTTGCTAGAGCTGAGAACATGTAAGCCATAATATCTTGAAGCATGTCCTTTAAGAGGATAATCCTGGCGGGGAGATTTAAGGATTTGAAGGTCCAAGAACTGAGGAGGTTGGAAATTGAGAGAATAACAGAGTCCCATGATATATTTCATGCAACCAAGTCTGACAGGAGAATTCCTATATAGTTGGATGGAAGGGAGCTTCTTGGTATGCCTAGGAGGTGGGAGATGTGTTGTTGGACTGCGAGAGGAGTGTTGAAGAAGAATATCTAGTATTTGTCCAAATTAAAAGTAGTACTTGAGGATTCACTAAAGTCAGTGAGGATGGGTTGGAGTTTAATGGCTTCTTGGGTTGTAGGGGTGTTCATAAGCATCATATCATTGAAAAATTGGCTATGGGAGGAAGCAGGCTGAAGTCCATGGATAGGGAGCCCTTGGAGGGAACCATTCGAGATCGAGGCTGATATGTATCACACTAAATCTTATTCCATTATTACAAAGAGGAAAGGGGATAGTGGATCCCCTTGACGAATACCTAAAGAGGGGGAAAAAGGTTGGGAGGGGACACCATTGACTAATATGGAGAAGAATTTTGAGGAGGTGAGCTTCATGATCTAGGCTATCCAATCTTTGCTGAACCCAAAAGCTGAAAGAAGAGAATGCATGTACTGCCAACTAAGTTGATCAAAATATTTAGAGAGGTCGAGCTTTATGAGCATACCTGGGGTGTGAGTGGTCTTTAGCAAGTGAATCACCTCGTGAACCAAGATTACACTGTCCATGATTTGTCGTCCCTCCACATACCCAAATTGTTTCTTTGAGATGATGAAAGGAAGGATGGGATTGATTCAGAGAGAAATTACATTTGTGATGATATTGTAGATGACATTGCAAAGCACTATCAGTCTAAACTACTTGGAGTTGGTGACTCGTTCCTCTTTGGGGACGAGGGTGAGAAAGGTGGCATTGAGGGTTGATATCACCTATCCTAACATCCAGGATTCCTCCACAAGCTTCAAAACCTCTTCTCATATCATGGACCAACATTTGTGGAAGAAGTTCATGGTGAAACCATATGGCCCAGGGGATTTTCCTGGGGGTGTTTCCTTGACTACCTGATCGACTTCCTCCTGCATGATCGGTCTCATCAAAGTTTGATTCTGATCTGAAGTGATTAGGGCTGGAATATGTTGGGTTACCCAATTGATGGCAGGCGTTCTGTCAATTGGAGGTTTTGAAAGAAGCTCTTTGTAATAATTAACTAATTATGTTTTAATTTATTCATGATCTAGAATTGTGTTAGCTTGTGCTTCCTTTAGATTTGTGATGTGGTTGATGTATCGTCTATGGATCATGGAGCGGTGAAAGAACTTTGTGTTGTTTTCTCCTTCCTTTAGCCAATGTACTCAGGATTTCTATTTCCAAAGGATCTCCTCGTGCTTGTGTCGGTCTACAAGTTGTTGCTTCATGCTAGCCTCCTCTTGTAGCAGGGTGTCTAAATATCGATATAAGATGGATTCTTGTTGAATGTCCTCTAGTCGTTGTTCTAGGGCCTTCTGTACTTGGAATATATTACCAAATACATTCTTGTTCCAGTCTCAAAGTTTTTTCTTGAAGTTTTTTAGGCGTTGGTTGAATCTATACATCCTTGTGCCATGTGTGATTTTTACATTGGCCCACCAGGTATAGGAGAGCTCTGGAAAGTCTGGGTGATTTATCCAAAAAATTTCAAAGAAAAAGGGTTTGTAATTGGGGGTGTCTATTGTATCAATCCACAACTAGACTGGCCAGTGATTTGAGCTCGATTTTGGAAGAATGTTTTCTTCAATCAGGGGGCTCTCAAGAATTAGGGTTTTCGATATTAATAAATAATCTAGTCTGCAGGATATGTGTTGGGAACCCGCATGCTTATTGGACTAGGTGAAGGAGTCATTCCTGGTCTCAATGTTAATTAGTTTGAGACGATCTATGAGATTGATGAAAATGGTGTTGTCTTGATCCAATGGTTTCAAGCCACCACTTTTTTCTTCTAGGGTGAGGATGATGTTAAAATCCCCTCCCAGTTGCTATTGACCTATTAGAGCTCATATATGGGCCAGGTTATATAGGAAGTGGTCTTTCTCCTGGCTGATATGAGGACCATATGCATTAGTGATGACTCTTTCTTTGTTGGATCCAATGGCACAGTAATGTGCTGTAAGCGTGCCCATCGTTGAAAAGGTTGGTTCCAGGATGACTGAAGATGGGTTTCAGAGGATGGATAAACCCCCTACTACCCCTTTGGATTCTATGTATATGAAGTTACAATGATGCCAACATATTTTGAATAGTTCCTCTGCAATTTCCCTCGCACATTTGGTTTCCTGTAGTAGAAAAATGTTTGGATCCTCTACCTTGATGCAATTTCAAAGAATCCTTTGTTTGGATATTCCATTGAGGCATCTGATATTCCATGTGATGATATTCATCATGCAAAGTTGTGTGGGGTGGAAAAAATCCTTTAGTAAGGTGTTGCATTTGGCCCGATTTAATCATAAAGTTGTCTACCTTTTTTATTCAATTGATTAGTCATCTTACGCCCATGTTTTTTACCCTCTTTCTGGTTTCGTTTTGGATCCATATCAGGATCCAGGTGGATTCCTAGTTGGGAAGTGGCACCTACTATGGAGTCGATAAAAATCTTGTGAACCTTTCTGAGTTGCTCCACTAGTATGGCTTGCAATTCCTTCCTGTTGAAAGCATACTCGAGCTTGTCGAGGTCAATGTCCACAAGTTTCCTCTCATCCATCTGCATTATGATGTCTCTGCCTTTGTCTGATTCTTTTCCTGGTTTTCGTGACCTATGATTTTCTCTAGGACTGTATCTAGGATTTGTTTTTCCTTGCCTTTTTCTTTGCTCGGATCTACTAATTTGTGGGGGTTTTCGAATTCCTCTTTCTCCAATAGGTTGCTAAGTGCATCAAAGGAGTTGTTGGTAGGGATATTTTAGTTCCCATTTTGATTGGATTTTTTTGAAGGCGGTTTCCTGCGCACCAGAACTTGAGTGTAGTCGTATTTCTATTGTTCCTCTGCTACTGGTCAGGCTGGAGCATTGAGTGGGAAGTATCTGAAGATATTTCCATGTTCATGACATTTTCTGCATCTGAAGGGAAAGTGTTCATAATCTATGGTCTAAATCCATTCCTCATCTTGATATTCTATGGTGACTGAACCGAGGAGGGATTTGGAGATGTTCATGTATACACAATTGCGTGCATAGGATGTGTATCTTCTTTTCTTGGTGGACTATGAGGATTTTACATGTCTTCCCAGTGTATTTCCAATGCCCATTAATATTTCCTCAAGCTGGTATTCCTAGGGTAGGGAATAGAGGTAGATCCAAACTGGGGCACATGCAAAGTCTTCCTTTTCTGGGAAAAATTGATCCATCCAAAACCTCAAATAAAGCCAGATAGAGTTGTAGAACTAGGGGCCATTTTCAAAAACCTGATCTTTGTCCTCCAAGCTGTAGAAGATGATTGTGAAGAAAACGTTTGAGCTTAGTTGAAGCTCATAGTCACCTTTCGGGTTCCACCAGTTTTTAATCCATTGCGTGAGGTCTTTCTCCGAGGGCCATAACCCTAAGAATATTTTAATTAGGGAATGATCCTTCATGAACTAGGTGTGTTCTCCAACCCCGATGGATTTTATCACATATTTTGGTGTAGTTGGCACTTGAGGGATACATTTCCCTAGTTCCTAGTTGTGAGATGACTTTCGATGCAATGGTTCAAATTCCATTTCCATGTTTTTCCTTGAGCCTTGTTCATATTACAACAGGTGATCTCTAATATGCATCTATGATTCAAAGGATGGTTGTTGGACTCAAGTTCCGTTCGTTTCATTGGCTGTTACATTTCTATAAGAGGGGGTTTTCACGACCCCTTCTGAGCCCATTCTACGATGTCAGGCTCATCCATAGTTGTGGCAACAAAGGTTCATGATTATGAGAGGTAGGATGGATGGGCATAGCAGGGGAAGGACAATGCAGGTCCTCAAAACCTAACAGTCATGACCGATCATTTTCCTATGCGATCACTAGACTTTAGAGTATCTTAAAGAGATATCTATAAATCAATTCGTGATAACATGATTTATCACATAAAATACCATGGGAAAATATTGTGGGTTTCTCAATACCATGGGCCCATTAACCAACAATGGTAAACACATTAATGGCAGTATCAAGGTTACCTTATCTACACTATGACCGAGTCAATATTAACCCAACATTCCCCCCTTTAAACTTGACTTGGGATATTCACCTAATCCCCTCAAAGTTTATTTATCAAGTTTACGGGAATACAACATGCCTCCCTTTTATCACCTAAGTCTATGTCTAGAATTTACATGGATGAACTTTCAAACTAGGGGTATGCATGCCTAAATAGGTCTTGCATCCATATGTCCATTTCACATATGTGATAAAATACAACTCCAAAAATAATAATTTACAATTTTATGCCAACGAACATGATACTATCAAACATCAACCAACTTCATTACCAACATCCCTCTTGCTCCAAATACAATTAGTCAAATCAAACACTCCTTAGATGAGTACTTATGGGAATGTGCAAGGTAATGATGGTCTCTCATGACGCATTAGTGGCAATGAAAACATGGAAAAACAAAAATATCTTAACTTGGATGGATTATTAAAGGTAATTTTACATTGAATTTGAATATGGTGAAAAATATGAAATGTAGTAAATTGAATTAGCATTTTGAATATATAATTTTCATTTATAGAAATTGTGAATAACTATGTGAAATTTGAGTTTTTCTAGGAGTGGTATGTTATTTTTCAAGAACAATATAAGGCATATGTCTCCGTTAGTGTAGGTGTACAGTACCTTAACAATAGAATTTCCTTAAGAAAAAATGCATAATTGTAGAGAGCGCGTTGTTTTAGTGTAGTATATTTTTCAAAATTTATAATATTAATTTTATGTATATTTTTTAAATTATGAAAGTAAATGTATCCTTGAAATTGCAATGCCTTTCTTTAGTGCAGGCTATGAGGGTCTTAAAATGATCAAAGAAGTTTTATTTATTTTAGATTGTACATGTCGGTCTCTTGTAGTGTGGTGTATAACTTATTTTAAAAATGATTAAGTTGATAAAAAGTTGTAGTAGTAATAAAAGAGATACATGTTTTAGGAGTATGATATATGTCAAGACAAAAATATATTAAAAATAATAAACTATATATATGTTTTTAATTATATATTTGGAATCTACATAGCCAACTCTATCTGTGTCTATAGTTTTATCGATAATGGATTTGTGTAGCCTATAGAAAAATAACGTCAGAAATCGAGATATTGAGAGGTATTCATAAAAATGGATGTTTTCATGTATTTGTAGACCAAACCAATAGGTTTTTCATCCTGAACCTAAATCCAAAGAAACTAACTCAAAAAAAATGTACGCTAGATTTGTCATTCCCAGCCCCCCAAAAATTGAAATGGAACCAACGCGCATGCGCTTCTAAAAGTGCGCATGCATTCCTAAACCACACAGATTCCTAAAGTGTTCATGTTCCTAAAGTGCACATGTTCCTAAAGTGTGCATGTTCCTAAAGAATGTGCATGCATTATTATGAAGAGGAATGTAGGCACGTTCCTACTAACACAAAATATCTCTCCTACCAACACAAACTCTCTCTCTCTCTCTCTACCCATGCCCCCCTCTCCCTACCTCCCTCTATTGTCTTCTTTGTCTTTTATCACTCTCTCCTTATATCTCTCTCACTCTAACCCC
>SNQJ01S0075453.1:0-10396 GCA_010110895.2 Picea sitchensis
AATAATTCAAATTACAGATCACATTTAATGACTTGTGAAATAAAATTAATAGATCAATGAAAAATGATATAAAAATGGTGGCGTATGCAGAGAGGGATAGCCATGGATCCCGAGGAGATAAAACATTAACTCATGACGAAGGATGGAGGACGCAGGGTGGTCGGAGGAGTAACTGCTTGAGTCGGCCGGGAGGAATAAGGGACGGGAAGAGGGGGATGTGCGCACCATTCGGCGGGGATGGATGTTGCGGACTGTATTTTTTGAGCCAACGGTATTGGCGGTGACTATGGTATTTTTTCGTGAGTAGAGAGCCTCTGGACAGTGATGTTTGGCCATGAGCAGAGAGCCTCTAGACGGTGGTGTGTTGCTGTGAGCAGCGAGTTTCTGTGCATTGCTGTATTTTGTGGACTTTTGGACTTTCTGGGAGCACAGAGTTTTGAGGCTGTGGCTTTTGATCAGGGGAGGCACTGAGTTGCTGGAGGTTTTGGGCACGGAGGGCCAGGATATTTGTAGATATCCTGGAGCTAGGTCATTTTCCTAGTTGGCAGGGTGGACAATAGTTTTGGGTAGCTATTTTCCTGTTTGTGGTAGAATTGATCTATGTAGCAAGGAGCAGCAAGGTAGCAGCAAGGCACAGTGGCAACAACAATTAGCATCAGAACTAGGTACTTTGTTAAGTTATGTATTTATTTCTTTCTGTCATGAATTCAATGTTTATTGATAAATCTAAATTACTGAAGTTGTTGTTATGAGAATCACTATTATGCTAAGAAGTTATTGTTTCAGATTACTTTCATAAAATGTTTAGGAAACTTAAATGATGTTTAGAATTATATGGGCATTACAAGAAGAGTAAGGAAGAACAATGAAGCGACATTGAAGATTCTTCTCAATGGACTATCAGATACTTTCAAAGAAAGCATGGGACTATGCACATCCTCCAAGGACTTATGGCTGAAGTTAGAGAAGGTGTATCAAATCAAAAGAGAAGAAACAAAAGACATTCCTATCAAGGATGAGAAGAAAGACTCGGCCATCAATAAAGGTAAAGACTCTCCACAATCTTCCAATTGCAATAATGTTGATATTGAATTTTCCCCTGCAAGTAAAGAAGACGATTCAGATACAATAGAAGAAAGTTATGTTAGCATTTATCCCATGGAAGAAGTAGAATAAGAACTATCAAATATTAAACAAAAAGTTGATTGGGGTTTTGTTGAATACAACTATGACCATATTGATTCAAACTATAGCTATCTTCATGAGTACACTAAATAATTTCTTGAAAATAATCAAAATCATATATTAGAAATAAAGGAAATGCTCAAAGACAATGAAAAGGTCATATCTGAGCAAGATATTCAGTTAGAAGAAAAAGAAGAGGATATCGAGAGATTGAATAATGAATTCAGTCAAGCAAAAGAAAATAAGAAGGAAGATGATGAGCTTAGCAATCAAAAGCATATCTTGGAAATAAAGGAAATGCTCAAAGACAATGAAAAGGTCATATCTGAGAAAGATATTCAGTTAGAAGAAAAATAAGAGGAGATCGACAGATTGAAGAATGAAATCATTCAAGCAAAAGAAAAGAAGAAGTAAGATTATGAGCTTAGTAGAAACCTTGGAGATCTAAAATAACTAAGAGAAATCAATGTCAATATGAAGACCCAACTTGAAGAAGCCAAAAGAAGAGAGGAGGTAGTGAAGAACCAATTGAATGAAAGGGAAGAATCATGTCATAAGCTGGAAGTAGAAGTTGTGAATCTTATAAAGAAAGTTGAGAAGTCAAACACCCATGTCAAGTTCACGAATATCTCTACGATCTTGGATAGTCAAAGATCATCAAATGATAAATATGGTCTTGGATACAACAAGGAAGAAGTTTGTAATCCTATGAATCTTGATGCAGGTCCTTCATTTGTAAAGGGTGAAAACAGATCTGATGTAGGTCCTTCATTTATAAAGGGTGAAAACAGGTCTGATGTAGGTCCTTCATTTGTAAAGGGTTGAAAGTAGGTCTGATGCAAGTCCTTCATGTTCAAATAGTGAAAGAAACACTACAATCTTCAGAAGATTAGATCAAGGAAGACATCAATAAGCTACTCCTACACCTCAAATAAAGTTTAGAAGAGAGACACCTTCAAGGATGAGTCAAAGGGGCAGGTATGAAAGAGTTTTTTAATGGTTGTTGTTTTTCTTGTAATTAATATGGTCATAAAGCCTTGGATTTTAGGCATCATGGAAGAAAATATGTTGGTAGATTCAACAACATTGTAAGATGTTGGAAATTCAATCTTGTTGGACATATTGTTGCACATTGTCACACTATGAGATGCTACAGTTGTGGTGGATTTGGCCATAAATCTCAAGATTGTTGGAACTCAAGGAGACAGTCAATGAGAAATACTTCATACAATATGACAAGAAGAGTAAATGAAACATGGAAGAAAATTGAATTTGCAATAATAGAAGATCAAAGAACAAAGGCCAAGAAACCAGGACACTCACAGATGTGGATAGAAAATACTAAACATGTGAGAATGAGTGCAGTTAATTGTTGCACAAAGAATTGTTGTCATGTGGTAAGCAAAGTATAAAAGTCTCTCAGATGAATTTTGAGAATTTTACAGTAGAGAAGCATCATGGATAGAGATAGGTACATATGATTAGAGATCAATGAGAAGTGATGGAAAAGTCCAAGGATCATTTGATAAGTAGGATCTATAGTTGCGTAGTGTTCCAATAGGGCAGTAGTATCTACAACGACAATGGTATGTTGTATATAGTGGTATACATGGCATCTTGTAGAGATGACAGGGGGAGATACCTTGTCAGGAAGAGCTATCCCTTTAGAAACAAAGGGGAAGAGCAGTCAGAGGAAGATAGAGAAGATTGATAGGGGGATTCATTCACTTGAGGCAGGCAGAGCATGATTGCAGGGGGAGTTACTCTAGTTGATATTTTGGTCAACAACATATATAAAAACATAGATTAATCATAGGGGGAGAAACCCTTTTCCATTTATGTCAAAGGGGGAGAGTAACTTCATTGAAGAGAAGCATCATCACAGGGGGATTTTTTTTATGAAGTTGGTGTGTTTCCATCAATGACAAAAGGGGATATTGTTGGACATATTGTCATTAATGTGTTGTCATTGATGTCATTGGATGTGATGATGACTTTTTATGATGAATTGGCATTGATGACAAACAAGGTCATAGAGGAAACCTTCTTAAAGAAGGAAAATATATTTTACCCAAAGACAAAGTCCCGAAGTGGACATGAGTCATCCAATCAAATTAAAGTGGAAGGATAGGATAAGCAAGGCCAAAGGCCCGAGATCCTGAATAGTTGAATTCATGACAAACATTGATCTAGAGTGAAATTTGATAGTCGTTAGATCAGAGTTGTGTAGCAATAGTAAACTCTGACGATGATCACTCTGGAAAAAAGAAGCCAAGAATAGATAAGTAAGCTATAGGAGCCATCGATCTAACAAAATAATAGATTGTGATCGTTGAAGGATGAATTCAGCAAAAATCCACAACAACCGTCAGATTTGGGAGTTGTAGAGGAAGATCATCGAATCAAAATTTGACTAATTCATGACCGTCATATCTCAGTGAAGGAATATCTACGGTGGAGAGACATTGCGGGATTCAAAGGATGAGTTAACGTCTGCACATATTTTTGTTTTGCAATCCATGACGATCGTCGATCGTTAGCCGTTAACAAATCGACGACTCACATTGGTCCATCTACCAACGTGCATCTTCCATTGCGTAACTAGACGATGGTTTTAAAGGTCATGCTAGTTGGGACTCCACAATCATCCCTGATCATAGATCTCCATGTTGGTTTAAGCATGATCGTCGATCTTTGATGAGAGGTTAGCACCAAAAATATTGGAACGATGTCATAACCTGATCCGGATTATTTTTGGCACGAAATGAGAGTGGAGATATAATAAAGAAATGCAGAGAGATATCGCATATATTCAATAATATAACATAAATGTATGAGAGATGAAACCATAAACATAGATATACAATAATACATGATTTCTATTAATGAAATAAATGTACAGAGACTGTAAAAATACAGAGTGAAAGACTCGCTAGAATGGTGGAAGCTTATCTTTGAGAAGATATGTGACAGCTACTTGCATTCACAAGAAGATGGTTACAATGAGGCTCCCAATTCCTTTTTAAAATAAATAGGAATGCCAAAAACCCTAGACATCTGAAAACCTAACCCTAGGAGATGAAGCACCAAAAGTCATGTGGGCCCCGTTTGGGTAAGTGAATACATCAACTTCCCAGGGTCGTAACTTTTGCATACGATCTCTGTTTTAGGCATGTGATAGCTCATTGGAAAGGTATTTTCGAGGAGATTAATTTTGGAATCTCAATATGCATTTGGATATCATTTATAACCTCTATCTCTAAAAACCTTCATTTGGGCCCTCAAAATGCCCCCAGAAGTTAAAAATTGCTAAAAATAGTAAATTGCCAAAATTGCCAGAAAACTGTTTTGAGCCAGTCGAAAAAGGTGGGTGGCCACAAATATCCACCTGGATCATATCCCTCAATCACATGGGTCAGATTTAAATATCCTTTGGGCTAGAGCTTAGGGAAGGTATTGACGCCTCTAGAATAAGCACATGGTTGCATAAGTGGTCCTATCACCAAAGGGATTGAACTATCTTGGAGTTCTAGTAACCCGGAGTCCCAGAGATATGAAGCTCTGAAGTAAGATCTGACCGTACATCGAGAAGGAGGATTCAGATGAACCTACAACCTTTATATCCAGGAGGAGGACATGTGACACATCAAGAAATCCACGTCAGTAAGGACATGTGGTGCAATTAAGTGGTGACAAGTGTCAGGGTCCAGTTGGAATTTTAGGTATACGTAAGTCACAAATCTAAGTGACTTATGGCCTCCACTCGGGCAATTCCAAGTCAACAATGACATCATCAAGATACATCACTAAGGGAGTATGTCCTTCGGGGGAAACCAATTTCTACCACCAGCAATTGCTCGAAGCCCCGAAGGTCGAAGTTAATGTTGGTCGTTGATCAAAGATCCTTTGGGTTCTCACATGATCGTTAGTTAGAAACATAGTGGAAATATAGTGTAAGCACTTCCATGTTGACCACTTCGGTGTTGACCAACTATGGTGGAAATTGGAGCAACAATTACCTAGATCTCTGAAGCCCTGGAGTCCCGAAGTCTCGAAATAAATAATGGACATCCATATCAACCTTTTATTAATTCATATCCATTAGATTAAGAAGTGGAAGGATAAGTAAGGATTGAAGCTACAACATTTATTTGGTTCTGGTAATCACGCCAACCATCGAATCAACCCTTGTGAGAGGTAACCACTTCGGGAAGTTGATACTATGGAAGATTGGATGAGAGAGAAATCACCTAAAGGTCGAAGTCCAAAAGACTAGGTTCCAGACCCTGATCATGGGTTACAAACACATAAGCCATGAGACACTAGGAACATCGCTTAAATTAATAAGCCCATGGTTTTGCGCAGATGGTCACATGTAAATTCTTTGAAGGAAGCTCCTCTACAGAAATCGATTTCTGCAACATTCACAGACACAAAAGAAAATGATCCATACATGTGATCGATTTATGAAAAATCGGTCAGATGGTCGTTGAAAGCATATGAAGGTTAGAACTCATAGTTCCCTTTCCGGTGATAGGTGGTATGCTAGGTTTAAATTTGAAGACCTGGAATGATTGGAAATGGTGGTTATGCATTGGTCCCAATGTTGTTGTATGTGGGAAAGTTAGTTGTAAATTGTGGCACAAGTCGCCCCTAAAACTGAACTAGACTTGAGCATGAAAGAGTATAAATACAACTATGCTTGGTTCATTTTGACAAGCGAGAGAGTGGGTGAATAAGTGTATCTTCACTTGAGGTCGGTGATTTATGGTATGGTGATCCTTTGGCACAATCAAGGTGTGAATTTCATAGAGAAGATGAAGTGAAGAAGGGAGAAATTCAAGGGAAGATGAATTATGGTTATGAGCATTTGTTGTAGACCTATGATAATGAGATGGAACAGATTCAATATCTGGATGACTTTTATTTGATTGATTATACTACTAGATAAATTCTAGTTGGATAGATTGAATTATATCGACAAGATGAGTCTTTCGGCAGGTCGAGTCTTACTTGAGAGTTGGTGCTCCTTACCTTAGTCAGTGCTGATAAAACCCCCATGATTGTAGTCACATATATAAATTAATACAAAATATTATGCATACATATGGTGTCTCTTGTGTTCATTGTGCTTATGAATTGATTGCTCTTAATTATTGATGGATGTCTTTGATGAATGGATACAAACAATATTACAATGATGATGTGTAATATTATGTTTTGAAATAGTTTCTAACTTTAAGTGAGAAAAAGTAGTAAAAGTACACACACTAATTCACCCCCCCCTCTTAGTGTGGCTAGTGTGTCCAACATGCCTCATGGAACATAAGGACATCATGAGATGGGCTGAGGAATACCACAAGGTTCTCGTGCAAATTGAATAAATCTGAGAGACCTAGAAAGGCCAAGGAAATGAGAAGCATGGCATCAGGATGCTCATATATGAAATCATGTCTAGGTTCCAAAAGGAAACAGAGTGTTGGATGCAACTGGTGGTGGAACCACTGAACAAAAAATGAAAGATAGATGGGAAGAGTGTCTCAAGAACTAGGGCAAGATAAATTAAAAAATGAGGGACGTTTGTCTCTTGGAGTTCGGCATGCCCGATGACTTCAAAAAATTGAATGACATTCTTTAACAATTCCTAGAGCTTGATGAAATATTTAATTTGACGCACTTGAATTCAAAACATTGGAAAGAGGAAAACTTAAGAGACTCATCGAAGGGCCGATAGGAGCATCGTGGATTCTACGACACTTAAGTTCGGAGGTATACCAGTTCAAAAATCGGGTGATGGAAATGAAAGACAGACTCAACACATCGATGGAGAAACATCGATTTCCACACATACACACCTGGGAGGATATTTTCTCTAAGTGGTCTGAGTGTGACAGAGAAAATCCTATGAGATAACTGGAGACTACCAATAGTTTGCACGTGGATAAGTCCACTCTATTTTTTTGTTTTCTTTACTTTAAGTTATTGTTGAAACTTTTTCGTGGAACTATTTTTTGATATAAATAAAGACAATGACCTCATTTTGAAAGGTCGATGGTTAGTTTTATGAACTAAATGATTGGATAAAGAATTATTTTGGAGTTTAATATCGAAGCTCATATAGAGCTAGAGACAAAATTTATGTCGAGCTTTAGGATTGACTTGATTTGTGGATTGCTCTACAAACAACTTTTATACATAAGATTTTGATTATGTTAAGTTATCTTGAATGATTGTCATTGCTAAGTGAATGTTGGTTTAAATTTGATGGTGTTTTCTTTATATTGCATGCAGAAGTAAATGCAAAATTAGTTCTAGTATTCATTATACATGTGATTTGTGCTTATCTATTTCCCCTTTTTCTTTCAAGTAATCTTTGTCGATTGGTTAATGATAGTATTATCTTCTAGTGTTGATTAGACACTTATATTGTTTGATGTATCGTTGACAAAGGGTTACCCTCATTTCTGGTTTTATTCCAAGTTAGTTATTTTAAGTTATTTATATTTCTAGCATGTTTGAATAATAAAGGACAAGACATCCCAAAAAAGAGATGCATCATTAGAGAGATCATTTTTGGGAACGAAATTTAAATCCCATCAAAACTTGTCAAACTATCAATCCGGAGAATCAAACTACTTCAAACAGAGAAAAGTCTAATTGGGCCTCGTCTCTGGGCGTGATTCCTTCTATTGAGTCAAAGGGAATTTAGACTCCTCAACAAGTCATAATTGAGTCTATTTGTGTCTTCAACAAAATTCATTGCACATACCATACCGCCTAGTATACTTTTCCCTTCTTGATTTTATGACTAACCATGATCATGAAAATGTCATATAGTGTGAGATGGGTTAGTTGCAACATCTATATGACTTACACTAGCTCTGAATTGCATCCCAGAGGAGAATTTGTCCTCACAACTCCTAAACAGTGTTAAGTGCTTCTAATGTCATTTTTTTTTTCATGGGATTATATTTCTTAGCCATTGATAGATGACCTCAGTTCCAATGGATGAATAAGGATCCTATATAACAAACATAACACAAGAACTGATGAAAAAAAATTAAGGAAATTTAGCAACAAGAATGGGACCTGAACTTTCATTAAAAATGTGTTTTCTTGCAATTTTGAGGTGATCGTGAAAGTGTATTTTTCATCCCCGAAGTAGGCCAATTTTAATTTAATTTAATTTAAATTATTTAAGTTTAAAAATTATTTAAACAAAATTAATTGTAATAAAAAAGGGGATGACAAAGAATATGAGTATATGGAGGGGACGGTTTTAGGTTTTGGAGTGTTACATGGAGGGGAGGGCCCATGGCCCATGTACTCCCCTCCATGTTATCCCTATGTTAAGCGTTAAAACCTCATCCTTTTTTTAAATTTCACACACCTCCTAAAACCCAAATGCATGTTTTGGCTTAAACAAAAATACCATATTGATATTAATGAGAGCAATGAGCCTGGTACAATACTGAGAGTGAATAAAGGAAGGATATCGATACAATATCGGGAGACAAGAAAGGAAGGATATCGATACAATATCGAGAGAGAAGAAAGGAAGGAGACTGGTACCATACTGGGAGAAAAGAAAAGGGCTTGTTGGGTATACCGAAGGAAATGACGTGAATGTTATTGGTGTTGGTACACAGTTCATGGTAAGTTATAACATTGGTATTAAAAGGCACACATTGGTTGGTAAGGTGGAGGAGGGGAGGGGGGCATGTCCCATGAGTCCCCCCTCATCATGATACATGGAATATCTAAAGGGATGGGGCGTGACATGCCATCCCCTTCCCCTTATACACTTTTTTTGATCATTTTAAACCTTACCATAAAACACATGTTAAGTGGGAGGAACACACCAACCCCTCTTTTCATACTAAAACAAAACAAAAAAAATTAAAAATGAGCACTCCTTTACCCAAAAAGAAAATGAAGCACYGAAATCAATGAGAGAAACATGGTTGGTACCATACYAGGAACAAYGAGAGAAACATGGCTGGTACATACCAAGAGAAAAGAGGGGAACATAACCGGTACAATACCGATAACAATGAGGGAAACTAATTCAATACATACCAATGATCATGAATGGAACCTGGTTGATACATACCGACGATCATGAAATGAAGGTGGATGGTACACAGGTAAGTTCAAATGGTTGAAATATTTTGTTTTTGAATACGATTGTTGTTCATTTTGGTAAGGTGGAGTGAAAGGGTGGGGASCCCCACTTTTTTTAAAATAATATTTTGACTTTTAACTATTTTAACATCAAATTTTTCACCCCCTCCAAAAACGAGATCAAATCATATGACAYCATGTGAAACTTAACCCTCACATATTGAGTTGATCCAACTTGGCACATAGCTTACCGATGATATCRATACATGGTCTATGTTCARACCTCGCAACAATCACTTGTGAGTTTATACATCATGACGCGACTGGAGCTTCTCCAACAATTGAAGACTTTCCTCAACCATCGACGTGCTAGAAAAGGAGATCACCCATTCCTAGTCGATACACCCATAGTACTGAAGTTGATCACTTCATCTTTGCTGATACACTGGAGCTGATATTTCCTCTGGCTCTGATATAGGGATGAGACCCTGCAAAACCTCCTTTCATATTTTGTCCATAATGTTTGATTCTGATGCATGTTTCATGCATTCCTTACACCATTGGAAAGGTATTTTTGAGATATACAACTTCACAATTATATAATTTAGGAGATTACTCGCCTATTTCTCACATTTTTAAGGATTAATATCTAGCACATTTTCAACATCCCCAAAGAGCACAACACCTCAACCAAGAGCATAGGAACCAGGAACCGAAGTCAGGGAAGCATATACAAACTCTCACTTAATTTATTTTTTCATTTCTATAGGTTCAAATGTGTAGTTTTAATAGTTTATTTTGAGGTTATTATGTGGTCACTCATATATTTCATGTTGAACGGTGTCAGGTACCAATGCTAAAGGAAGTTCAAAATTAGTAACCCAAATTGGCAGCATGTGAGGGAAGAAAATCCTAAAGGTACAATTGCCACACATTGAGAAAACCTACCAGTATGCAACAGTACCCTATCAAATATGATCCACTACCAAATATGATAGAGAAACAACAACAACAATCATTGTCGCAACAACAAGGGAGCAACAAGAGGTAATCAAACTCGAATGGAGAAAGCAGAATTATGAAACTT
>SNQJ01S0075453.1:17059-27445 GCA_010110895.2 Picea sitchensis
AGTTCCATCTATTCATAACAAAATTCATTCATTCATTCATGAAAGAACAATAACAGAAAATTTCAAAACAATGTCCGCACCATACATTGGGTCAATTTTCCTCTGTTATATTCATAAGTGAAATATGGCTACAACTGTAAAAAAAACTGAAAAACTCCTCCTAACTTGCAGCTATCTTAATTGCAGTTATCTACCCTACAACCAGCCTCATTTGGGTGTACAAAACCTCTATTTGTATCAGAGGGATCTTAGGGTTTCCCCTGGCTACTTGTCTATATCACAACCTATCCTATGGATTTTTTAGTCCAGTCGTATTACAGATTCAGAGTGGAAACTCCCACTTCGCTCACGATTGCTCAAGTGTGCCTCAAAAGATTTTTTCGGTGTTCAGTTAAGGTGTACTTCAAAATGTCTGTTGCAATGGCCAATGCTGAGATTCCGTATAGGCTCTCAGACACTCATAGGTCCTGCTCCATGCACTTTCCAACGATGCTCCTGCATCATACTTCCCTTGACAAAAATTCATGGACTTCTGTCCATGAGCTCCTATACCAAATTTCCATGCTTTTATATAGTAGCTTCATTTTCCCAACTGGCATCTTCTATTGGGTGTCCCTTCCACTTGACCATATATTCAAAATAGGTCTTCCTCCTAGTCTTTTTGTCGATACTCTGATCAACGATCTTCTCGATCTGTGGATTTTCTGCTACAGGAATTTTTTTTTCCCACTGGATCTTCTCTTGATCTTCTGATCCCTCAGTTTCATATTTCCTGTAAGGATACAAGTCTGAAACATTGAATATGGGCGATATGCCCACATCATCTGGCAGCTCGATCTTATAGGCATTTTCATCAAACTTCCTCAAGATCTTACATGGTCTTAACTTCTTCATTTTTAACTTGTTATATGTTCCCCTAGGGAACATTTATTTCTTGAGATGTGCCAAAACTTGATCTCCTACTCCAAATTGAATTTCTCTGCGATGTTGATCAGCTCTGCATTTTTACTCTTGGTTAGAACTCTGCAACTATCCTCTGATCTGGCTATGGAGCCTCTACATTTCTGCAGCAAAATCTTCTACTCCAGTGCTCTTGATCTCACTCTGTTCCAAGTCTCTCAACTCAGATACTCCCCTAGGTTGCATTCCATACAATATTTGGAATGGGTTCTTTCCAGTGCTCATGTTTGGTGAATCCTTGTATGCAAATTATGCTTGTGGAAGAATATGATCCCACTGATTATGGTGTTCAGTAACCAGACTCCTCAACAAGTTTACCATACTTCTATTTACCACCTCATTATTTCCATCTGTCTAAGGGTGATAAGCTGAGCTAAAGGAAAAATATGTCCCCAACTTCTTCCATACTGTTCTCCAAAAGTGACCAACAAATTTTGTGTCTCTGTCCGAGACAATGCTTCTGCGTAGGCCATGAAGTCTTACAAATTCCTTGAAAAACAAATTTGCAACATGCGTTGTGTCACTGGTATTCTGGCATGGGATAAAATGTGTCATCTTTGAAAATCTATCCACCACCACGAATATGGAATCAAGTCCTCTTTGTGTCCATGGAAATCCCAACATGAAATCCATGCTTATTGCATCCCAAGGCCTCTCTGGTATTGGCAATGGTTGATATAATCCAGTGTTTTGTCATTTTTCTTTTTCATGTTGGCAGATTCTACATCTATTCACAAACTTTATCACTTTTGTTCTCATACCTGGCCAATAGTATGAACTGATCAACTAGCCAAACATTTTATCATGGCCAAAATGTCCATCCAATCCTCCACTATGCTTTTCCTTCAAAAGGTCATCCCTCATTGAGCATTTTGGTATGCACAACTGATTTTCCATTAATATCAATCCCTTTTGAATCATATACTCTGTCCATCGACTTTTGTCTCTTAGCACAGGATTTGCACATGCATCATATGGTTCCTTGAAATCTGTATGATCACAATACATGTCCTTAAGGTGTTCAAACCCCAAGGTCTTCACCTAAAATTCCTGTAGAATAAAGATTCTCTTGCTTAATGCATCATCAACTTTGTTAGCATTCCCAACAATATGTTTTATGACAAAAGTAAAATTTTGCATAAGCTCAACCCATTTCACATGCCTCTGATTCATTTTTTCCTATCTGGTTATGAATTGTAAAGAATGGTTATCGTTCTACAAGACAAATTCATGTGGGACAAGGTAATGTCTCCACTTCTTCAAGGCTTGAATTATGGCATAAAACTCCTTATCATACGTGGAGTATTTTCTCTTGGTCGCATTCAGCTTCTCACTGAAATAGGCAAAAGGTCTATTATCCTGGCTCAAAACTGATCCAATTGCAACTCCACTTGCATCGCATCTCACCTGAAATGTCTTTTCAAAATTTGGTAAGACCAGAATTGGTCATTCTGTTATTTTCTCCTTTATTATATTGAAGCTCCTCTCGGCCTCCTCTGTCCATTTAAAATACTTGTGCTTCTTCTTCACTGTATCCATCATTGGCACACAAATTCCACTGAAGTCTCTAATGAACTTCCTATAGAAGCTTGCTAGTCCATGGAAGATTCTTACCTCAAACATACTCCTTGGTGACGACCATTCTCTAATCACTTCCATCTTCTATGGATCCACATTCAGTTCATTTGAAGAGATCACAAACCCCAAGTAAATGAGTTATGTCTTCATAAAATAGGACTTCTTCAAATTTATCAACAGTTTCTCCCACTGTAGTCTCCTCATCACTAGTGCCAGGTGTCTCAAATGCTCCTCTTTATTCCTGCTAAAGATCAGTATGTCATCCATATATACAACTACAAACTTTCTAGTGAAATCCTTCATTATTTCATTCATCAGCCTCATAAAAGAACTTGGGCCATTTGTTAAGACAAATGGCATAACAAGCCACTCATACAGACCTTCATTCGTCTTAAAGGTTGTATTCCACTCATCACCTTCTCTCATCCTAATTTGGTGATATCCACTTTTCAAATCTATTTTGGAAAAGAAATTTTCTCCACTTCAACAGTCCATTAAATCATCCATTCTTGGCAAAGGAAATCTATACCTAATAGTGATCTTGTTAATGGATCTTGAGTCTGTACACATTCTCCGTCCTCCATCCTTCTTTGGACTCAACACATTTGGTACTGGGCACGAACTCAAGCTCTCTCTGACCAAACCCTTGTCTAACAATTCCTGGACTTGGTTCTTCACTTCCTTGTTCTCTCGAGGTGTCAATCTGTATGCTTATTTTTTCGACAGACTTGCTCCTGGTATCAAGTCAATATGGTGACTAATACTTCTGATGGGTGGCAATGAGTTAGGCATCTCATCCACCATTATGTCAACAAAATTATCCAACAATTCCTGAACTTCTTTAGGCAAATCGTCCATTGAAGTACTTGTAAGGATAACTCTGGGTTTTCTCACCACATCAAACTGCATCTCCTATTCATTCTTGATTTCTTTCAGGAGTTCCTTCCCACTCATGAGAAGTATGTTTGTGATGGCTTCCTCCTTCACTTTCTTCTCCTCTATTGGAAGCAACATGTGTGTCCTACCATTCTTCTCCAAGGTGTATGTATTTTTTCTCCCATCATGAATGATGTTCCTGTCAAACTTCCATGGTCTTCCCAACAAAATATGGCATACATCCATGGGAATTACATCACACACAATTTGATCTCTATATCCTCTTATCTTAAAATCAACCAAGCATTGTTTAGTAATCATTGCCTGGTGTCCTTTATGAAACCATGAGACTTTGTATGTATTTGGATGTGCAATTGTCTCCAACTTCAATTTCTCCACCATCTCTATGGATACTAAGTTTTCAGTGCTCCCACTGTCAATTATCACCTTGCATACTCTGTTTTTAGTCTTGCAATTTTTTATGAAGAGACTATTCCTATGCACTGGCCTTTCAACTTCTACCTTTGGTTTTAAGAGAACCTTCCTCAACATCAGGGATCTTCCATCCTCTTCTCCTACTTCAACATCTCTTCTAGGTGATTCTGAAATGTGAGCTTCACCTCCTCCTTCTTTCTTTTTCTCGGGACATTCCCAAGACATGTGTCATGTATTTCCACAGGCATAACATCTTACGTCTCCTCCTCCTCTTCTTCCTCTTCCTCTAGAACAACTTCTTCCACCACCCTGCCTTCCTTGGGAATTTTCTCCTCTTTCAGAGTGACTATGTGGTTTTTCAGCCTCATCCTTAGATTTATGTGCCTTGTCATGGGTAAATACCTTACCTCTCATTGGGGATAGGATTTTACCTCTTTCTCGTTGGCTTTTTTTTTTGGCCAACTTCTCCTCTGCCTTCAATGCGAACTGATAAGCATCCTCTACTGTCCTTACTGACATCGTGTTGAGCTCATCCTGGATTTCATATCTCAGGCCATTTATATATCTGGAAACTTTTTCTTCATCCTTCTCCCTTTGTCCTGTTCTGATGTTCAGCCTATAGAATTCCTCTATGTACTCCTTAACTATCATCCCCTTCTTTCTAAGGTTTTGCATCTTCTTGAACAGATTAATCTAATAATCCTTGGGCATGAAATTAACCTTCAACTTGGCTACCATTATATCCCAACTCTTTATCTCTTGTTTTCCTTTGCTTCTCCTTTCATCCTACAGTTCATCCCACCTCAGTGTTGCATGTCCTTTTAGCCTATTTCACCTTTCTCTCTTCATTGACATCTTCATAGTCGAAATTTTTATCCATGGATCTTATCCAATCCAACATCTCTTCAGCATCTAAATTGCCTTCATACATTGGGACCTCTATCCTGGTTCTGCCTCCCAATATAGAAACTGCTCTCAACAAGCGTTCTTCGTCAACATCCTCTCCCGAAGCTTCTTCGACTTCTAATGCTTCACTCTCTACATCGCTGATGTCTCCAGTATTAGGTGCTCGTATCTACGTTGCCTCCATCACCTCTAATATTTCATGAAGTTCTCGCATCTCCCTTTCTACATCTTGATTGGCTAAAGGTTTTTCCACCCATCTCCTCGGTGGCATTGTGTTGACTGTCTGTCACACACAGAGTACAAATTTGAGTTCTTCTGTCTCCTCTCCTTTGCCTGTTGTCTACAAGAAAACTTCATCTCTGATACCACTTGATGGTATCAGACTATATCCTTTCACCGTCTTTATTTTGTCTGCGGTCTGCAAACAAAAACTATGCTCTGGTACCACTTGATGTACACCCCCATATCTACTAAGGGTTGCGCGACCTCCCGATCTAGGATCGATCAAGAAACTGAGTATGATTGAATCTCCAGGTCTCTGCTAGATCCCAAACCCACTTACACAGGTCCTTTCTCCAAAGACGTAGGTCGTATGAGACTCGCAGGCCCTCTCTTGAGCGTTGTTCAAACCTCAACACCAAATGAGTGCTAGCTCTTCTCTGGCTAAGCCCTTTCCTTTACATGACCATGGTTGTGACCACCCACCTAATCAAAAGGTTCTTCGTGACTTCACGTATCAGTTCTTCGCATGTGAGTCACCCCAACTCTTCTGACCTCTAAAATCCCAACAGGAGCCTAACGTGTGCTAACCCCTCTATTTGCCTTCACCGATTTGACCCTTTGCTATGACCATGGGCCAATATTTCAAGCACGTCGCAATTTTGCGTATCAGTAACTCCCTATGCTTCAGATCTGACAACCTATATCCTCCCTCGATCTGACAGCTCAGATCAAATCGCGCTCACACCCGACTCCCGAAATGTCGATATTTTGGAGCACCAAATCAACGGTCCACAATCCCCATGATCCAACGGTCCTGTTTTCCTTTTTTCATATCGAGACTTCACATTTCGTGAAGTTGGAGGACCGCTCACCTCCCTTCTCCCGATATCCAAACTCCTGATATTTCCCTGGGCAACCAATGGTCTAGATCTCTCCTCGATCCGACGGCTGTGATCAAATCATGATTTCACAATTCACGAGTTATTATAACTCTGCCTTTGACTTCTCTGAGTCATGAGTCAACGAAACGTTGATCTCTCGCCACATGTCCCCCTTGATGGACGGTTCCGATGATTTCATAATTTCGCAACCCTGCTCCTCTTGTGTACTTTCAAAGATTATCGTTAGTGCACTTTACCTTGATCGGGTGGCTATGATTCTTTTGTACTCAGACTGAATGGCTGAGATATTTCCTCCTCTACGCTTACTCCTCATTGTCTGGATGTTGATCGAACGGTCCAGACCTTTCCCCTTCAGCTTTCACTTTCTTCATACTTAGAATATTTTTGAAGGATTCAAAGGCTTCGACCTTTGTCCTTCCTGCAAGTATGTTTCTTGGATCTCGTTAACACTTATGAGAAGTGTTATTCCTCCTGATATTGGTATCGTGAAGACTTCGACTTATCGCGCACTCCTTGCATTTCAGGGATTTCGATAAATCATCTCTGAAGGATTTCTCGAAGAGAAATTCTTCTCTCCCTCTTGGTGTTCTCCTTTTCTGGTCCTTTGACTTCTTGGAAAGTCTCTTCGACACTTAGTCGAATCTCGGGTATGTGCACCCCTTGCACCAGATCTTTACGCAAGGTTCAAATTCTTGCGGGTGACTTTGCACGCCTTGAACTAGTCTCTTTGCAGTCCTTGCAAAGGGAAGTTTCGTGTTATCTCTTATGAGCATCGGAACCGAAACAAATTCCTCCAACACACTCCTTGCGTTCTGTGTGCACACCTTGCATCACTGGACAGAAGAGAAACAATTGAAACTTATCCTAACATTCACAGTTCCATCTATTCATAACGAAATTTGTTCATTCATTCATGAAAGCACAATAAAAGAGAATTTCAAAACAATGTCTGCACCATACATTGGGTCAATTTACCTCTATTATATTCATAAGTGAAAAATGGCTACAACTGTAAAAAAAAACTGAAAAACTCCTCCTAACTTGAAGCTATGTTACTTGCATCTATCTACCCTGCATCCAGCCTCATTTGGGCATAAAAAACCTCTATTTATCTTAGAGGGCTCTTAGGGTTTCCCCTGGCTACTTTTCTACATCACAACCTATACTATGTCTATTTTAGTCTAGTCACATTCCATATCTGGAGTGGAAAATCCCACTTCGCTCGCGATTTCTCAAGCGTGCCTCAAAAGATTTTTTTGGCGTCGATTTAAGGCGTACTTCAAAATGTCTGTTGCAACTGCCAGCACTGAGATTATGTACAGGATCTCATACATTGATAGGTATTTCTCCACGCACTTTCCAACGATGCTCCTGCATCATGATGCTAGCATCGAGGAGATTGTCATACCATTTTCTAGCATTCCCGTGAAGAATGGCAGAGAAAATTTTCATCACCACATCTTTGGCATCATCACTGATAGGATAGAGTTGAAAGAAAGAAAAAAAAGCATACATATGATGGTCAATTCTTTCCCCATCACTACCAGTGAATCAAGGGAGCCACCTTTCGTACTTTGGGGACATTTTTCGAGGGTATACCGAGATTTTACTCATGTCTAGGGGTTTAAAATTTCTCGGGTCCCATTGAGAATTCATGGTTGGCTTCGCCATTAGTGGAGTCACCGGATAATTTTCTTCAAATTATCAAAGAAATAAGGGAATCACCCTTAGTGGAGTCGCTAGGTAAGCTCTGTAAGATAAGGACTCTTGAGGAAAGGCTTACCTAAAAGTGTCATCTTGAGGAGAATTGACTCAATGTTCCCCGGCAATGGCGCCAAAATGTTATCGCATAGTTTGTAGTTGGAGTAAAGGATGGATGGAAGAAAGGAAAACTGGCGAAACTGAGACTATCCTACCACTATCACCTCAATAGGATATCTCTTTCTATTTAGGGTGGTAGGCCCAGGGGAGACATCCCCGGTGACCTAGGATTTTGAGAAGGCAAAGGCTTATGTCTAAGTATAAATTTTTCCCCCCTCACAAGTCACCACCATTTAGAAAGTCTGGATAATCATCCAATAAGAGTAAATATAACCAGAAATAGTAACCAAAAGTGTACTTTCCCGAGAAAAAGAAACAAGAAAACTATACATGTGAAAGATCACGTGCTTGGTTAGTACTTCATATAATCAAGGGACTTATGATATAAAGAAATTGATAGAGAATATTGATGAAGCAAGTCAATGATGTAAAATAGCAATGATTACAACATATATCACTTCACAATAAATTATAATGAAGTTTCACAATAAGCAATGGCAATTTATCATCAATGTAACAATATCAATACTAGAAGCAACGCTTTAGCCAATCTTTCAAATTATTAAAAGACACAACAAATGTTGCATGGATATGGTTATAACACAGGTAGATGATGGAAGCAATATGGTTAGTAAGTGTTATTCTAACCTAGGGTTAGAAGGATTTAAAGGTTGTTCAAGAGTATTTGGAAGTTGTGATCAAGATACTCAAACACAGAAGGTCTTAGATCAGTGCGTTATTAGGGAAAATGGAGTCAAAATAGCTGCAAATGTTGAAGGGTCGAAATGATAGTGAAAGGGCTAAAGACAAGAGGGTTTAATGTTGAAGTGTTTCTAAAGCAAGGCTCCAACAATAAAACCCTAGGGGAAAAAGGCTCACTAAGGTGTAGAAACCCTATGCCTTAGTGCTTTTCCCTCCTTCTCTAGCTCAAAAGACAATTTAAAATGGCTAGCTTGAATAATAAATGGCAGGGATAAAGACAAGAGAGTTTAATGATGAAGTGTTGCTAAGGCAAGGATTCACCAATCAAACCCTAGGGTAAAACGACTCACTAAAGTGTAGAAACCCTAGGCCTTAGTGTGTTTTCCTCCTTCTTTAGCTCAATGACAAGTAAAAATGGATAGCTTGAAGAGTGAATGGTAGAGTGTTGCTATGGAAAGGCTCTCACATTTATCTTCAGCGAAATCAATGGCTCTTAGCATAACTTAGTAGGGACATGAAACAAGGACACCAACATGTGCTTGCACCCTAGGGTTAAATCCAACAAATTATAATAACAAAATGCAAGTAAAAAATACCATAACCATTCAACAAAGAAGGATTTCATAAATTCACTTACAGTCACCAAGCATTTATTAAGCCAAACCCTAGTTGTAAGCCTTCCACCAAGAAAATGCAGAAAATAGCCAAGAAAGAGCCTCCTTCAACAAGTGCGCATCAAAATTTCAGTGAAAACCCTAAAGGAGGGCGCAAATTTCAGACCTCTCACAAGTGTGAGTGAAAGATCATGAAAAAATAAGAGTAAAAACACTCGATTTATACAATATCAATGACCTTAATTAAATTTTAGGTCACCCAAAGGCCAACAAGGCCAAAATACATAATAATATTGTTTTACATTAAATTTCATAAATTAAACCCTAATCAAGAAAAATTAAAGACGTCATTCCCTTTCTAGGGTGACGTTAGCCCTTTTTAGGGAACCATTGGCCTCCTGGAGAAAAACGTTAGCCCTCCTTGGGCTTCTCCAAGTTGCCACATGTGCCACAACTGCCATAACTACCTCCCAAAACATCCATAAATGTTGGATGAGGTCATAGGAATCGTGGATGACTTCGTGGGATTTCCAAGGCCAATGTTCCAGTGGATAAGGCACAACCCCCCTGGGTAAGGCTCTGCCAGGGTGCCTCTATGGAACGTCCTCCTCCTCTCGGTGCAAACCCTTATGTCCTGTCTCTACCCCCTACTGGGGTCTCAACATCCATCTGGTGGGCTCTTCAGCCCCATCGAGGTCTGAACTAATCATCTCCCCATATGTACTTGTCCAATACAGTACCTTTCCGTCGAGTATGATCCTGCACATCAACAGATATGCCCTCCATGGGCTCATAAGTCACAAGGATCATAGAAATTTCAATCACATCCAATCATCAATTTTATTAAACATGTGCATAAAACCCCTTTTACCTAGTCAAGTTCTCAAAGACATTATACAAATCTGCAAGGCAAGTTTCGAGGAAGTGACAAGGTGTCCTATTGGTATAGTGTCCACTAGTTGTGGGATGTCTCCAGAAGAAATCAACTCCAAGTCATGTTAATGGATGAGGTGGGTAAGGGATGTCTTGATAAGGGGTGAAATGATAGTAGGAAAATACAGGGATTACATGTGGGTGCCTTTGTAGAAGGTCAGTTGCACCTGTCCTGGATGCAAATGTTTCCAAGCCCATTCATGCCTTTTATTCTTCATTGTTTGTTGATTTTTCTTTCAAGAAGATAATCAGGGGACACTTCCATGGCATGGTAACTAGTGGTGATAGTGTTACCCACAAGCACTGTTAAGCCCTAATATTGGCTCATTACCACTTAATTGGGGCATATTAGATTAGTAATGTTATTTTATTTATGTCGGCTTTAGGCCATTAGTTTTGATTTAGATTAGTAATGTTATTTTATTTATGTCGGCTTT
>SNQJ01S0075453.1:46223-58452 GCA_010110895.2 Picea sitchensis
TGTCCTTGAGCTTCGGCAATGTGAGTTTCACCACCATCTTTCTTCTTATCTGGACACTCATAGGATTTATGTCTGATTTTTCCACAGACAAAGCATTTTACTTCACCTCCTCTGCCTCTTCCTCTTCCTCTCTCATGTTGAATTTGGGGTTTCTTCCCTTCTTCTTTAGATTTATAAGTTTTGTCTTGGGAAATTATTTTGCCTCTGGATTGACTTATACCTCGGCCTATTTGACCTTGCCTTCGGCTCAGCTTCTCTTCATCTTTCAGAGCTATCTGATAAGCATCTTCCACATTTCGAATAATCATCATGCTCATCTCATCTTGAATTTCATACCGCAGACCATTCATATATCTGGCAACTTTTTCATCATCGTTTTCCCGATGACCTACTCTGATGTTTATCTTGTAGAACTCTTCAGTGTATTCTTTCACTGACATCAGCTTCTGTCTCAAATTCTGCATCCTCCGAAATAGAGTGATTTGATAATCCCTGGGTATAAATTTTCCTTTCATCTTTGCAACCATTCTATCCCGTCGTTTGATTTTTTGCTTTCCTTTGCAGTGTCTGTCAGCCTGCAGTTCATCCCACCATAGTGTTGCATGCCCTTTAAGTCTAGTAATGGCATGTTTGACCTTCTTGTCTTCCTCGACATCTTCATAGTCGAAGTATTTATCCAAAGCTCTAATCCAGTCTAGAAGCTCTTCAACATATAAGTTTCCCTCATACACTGGAATGTCCATTTTTTCTCTAGCACCTATCCTTGCAACAACCCTGAATAGGCATTCATCCGCAGCATCTTCGACCACAACTTCTCCTTCTTCGTTTCCAGCTTCATTTTCACTATCATCCTCGCTGATATCCCCAGCGTCAACTGTGTGCCTCTGTGTTGTCTCCATGGCATCAATCATGGCACGTAACTCTCAGATTTCTCTTTCTCTTGTTGGATCAGGCATTGGCATTGGATCTCTTCTTCTCGGAGGCATGGCTGTAAAATGTTCCCCTATTCTCTCTGCTAAAGAAAGCAAAGAACTTGTTCTAAGCTCTTATACCACACTTGTGATTCTTATCAGAGTACTCTTCTTCCTCCTGCTTCCTCCATCTGCAATATACAAACAAAGTCAGGCTCTGATACCACACTTGGCACAGACCCCCAACCCTCGAGCCAAGATCCGCACAGGATCGTTCTAAATCATCCCTCCTGAGTCTGATTGACTCTTTGATTTCCCCACAGGGAATCCCTCACACACACGACAGTGTATCCACGAGTCCTTATGAGTATGCCCTGTGTGATCAAACACAAAGCATCACCCAAATCTCTTGACCTCAATAAGATCGTGCCCTTCGTCTTGTCGGGACTTCGGGTTTCGCGATTCTTGTTGTCGAGTTTCCTGTCTCTACAACCTCCGAAACCTGAAATGCCGAATTGTCGAAATCTTTGGCCGAGTCCTCCTCCATAGTTGTGTCGCATTTCGTGACTTCGGGAATTCTGGAACAAAGAACCCCGACCTCTTGTCTTCGAAAATACCGAAATGTCGAACCCCGAAACACTGAAATGTTGAAATGCCACTTCACCAATACTTTGTGTTTCACGACTTCGGGGTTTCTTAATGAAGTACCATGAATCCTTATCAATGGGAATGCCGAAACCCCGATCCCCGAAGTGTCGAAATGCCACTTCAAGGATATTTCGGGTTTCGTAACTTCAGGATTTTCAATGCAATGGCCCCTGGCTCCTTGTCATCACTTTCACTCACTCTCGCCATCATGGAGAGGTGTGCCATCTTATTGCATGGAGTGTTTCTATAGAGATAGTGTCTTGGGTTCTTCTCTTGAAGCTTCTCTTTCTTCAACTGTCTTGGAGGATTTTCCAACTTCTTCTTTTCCATATCCCAAACCTACATGACAAGGTATTTCCTCAACCTATATGGGATTATTCATTACTTTGTCATTGATTCAAGACCCTTTCCATCAAATACCATATTGGTTAGAAACATAGGACCAATACCCCAAGTATGTTTCTCAAATTCACCAAAAGAAGTATCTACATATTGTTGGGAGAAGAGAGAATGTGATGAATTACTTATGATGCATAACTCAATCACATCTTGTGCATTTATGGTATAATATGGTATCCTTTTCATGGTAGTATATTCATTCTTCTTCAATCCTTCATCATTATGGAACTTTGCAAAAATATATTTTGTAGCTTGTAACTCAATTTGCAACTATTGAATGATTCCCATGAGAAATTCTCCATGGAACAATAATCTATCTTGCATCTCTTGCCTCTCATTCTCGGAGAATCACAAAATATTTTTTCGATTCAATTTTTTACTCCAAATTATATTGGTTTATGTCTTCAATCTCTTGAAGCCTTTCTCTCTTTAGATATTTTCCCGTGGTTGTGATTTTGCAACCAAGAAAATTGCACTTCCAAACTGCAGATGGAACAAATGGAAGAATCTAACACAAAGTAGAAAAAGTTGTTAACAAACTGCTTGAACAATCGATTTGATACCAACTTGATCCAAAAATGGGAAATACAAAACTCACTCGGTATTTCTCCATTCCATATGTTTTACATATTTCTCAATTTTCCATCATTAACTTGGAAATTGGAATAATAACTAAAATTCATCTTTTTAAAATTGAAATTAAACATCAAGTTAATGAGACAATGTGCAAACCAAATTGATAATGGATTTTTCCAAAGTCTGGCTATGTCTTCGAGTTTGCTCAATCAAAAAAACACTTCATTCATTCTCCTTTCAAATGGATTCTTATTTTACAAAAAGGTATGAAAATATTCTCCCAATAAGGGGTTGGTTCTCTTCTTTACAAAGGGAAAAAGTTTCTCACAACAAGTGTCTCATTCTCCCAATAAGGTTCGTATTCTCCCAATAAGGGGATCATTCTCCCAATAAGGGGCTTACAAATTTCTCTCAATAAGAGGCTTATATCATTTATACAAAAAGGGATAAAAATTCACAAGCAAGCCTACTTGCTTCTTACCCTTAAAAGAGATCACAAATCCTTCTTCTTTTCCATGAGAAAAATGGAATTTAATATTTTTAAATTGTTGAGAACTGCATCATATGAACATTCCCCTTAGACTAGGAAACTACATATGCCACGTAGCTCTCACATTTGCATTAGTTTCCTATTACAATAAAAATGAAAATACAAGATCACATAATATGTACTAATCATTTCATTTTATGTTTTTCTCCCTTTTTCCCAAAATCTCAATGAGCCATAGCTTTTGCATACAAAGTCCATTTGACCTTGTTCAAATTGTGTCGAAAAACTCTCTACGAGCTATTTTCTATGTAGATATTTTTGGTATAAATTATAATTGAATTGAATTTGTAAAATGTGGATATCCTCCTTGATCACATAATCGAGGGATCATGGTCAAAGCGACTTTAAGAACCTGGGAAGATATTTGAAGAGTCATCTAGTGTTGGGGTCCTCCCTAGGGGTGTGATGGGGGGTTGAAAGACCCATTCGAGTAAAATGTTGGATTCCATTCAATGTAGGATGGACTATGTCCACTATGTTTTTTATTATTAAATAAATCTCAATATGATAGACAATATTGAATAAATGTAAGGTGGTCTTATTAAATAAGATCCACTAAGTAGCTAAGAGGTTTTTATGATTAGGGTTCTCTTGTTAATTACAAATAAGGATGGAGTCCTCCTTATGGAATATGTGTGGAAAAATGTTGTATTTGGAACTTAACGCATTGAAATTCACCCAACCTTAAGAGACAAGTGAATTGAAGTAGATTCCTCCTATAAAAAGATCAATTATAAGGTGTTTCCCTACCTTAAGGGTATTTTGATATAATCAAATAAGATGATTTTCTTTCGTGTTCTTCGATATCTTGTATGCCATGACATTTTTAAATCCATGGTACATAAAAATTGGTATTAAAGCTCTTTCTTGCACCCAAAAGAGATTTTTTTTTCTATTTTACATGTTTTCAAAGGGAAAAAGGGCGTTGTGACACTCAAATCACTTAATGAAGATTTTATAGAACAATTTGAATAAAATAGTTGTAGATATATTATCGATGTCCAGAAGTGAATATATCACTAAATTAAAATCAACATTTTTAGGGTTTTTTCATGACAATTGTGTGAATTGTAGAGAATATGTCATTTGACAAGATGCTTAGATTGGAACTAGACCAATGCCATTGGATAGCGTATTTTTAGGGGTTTCATTTGATCTATTATATGTTATGCTTCCAATCAATATCCAATGCACTACAACCCTTGCATATTTTTACCCTCCAACCTTAACAGAACTAAAGAATGTCAATGTTAAGGAACATGATATGGGAGGAAAATCTAATGGCATTGTTCCATTCTATTTATCGGTATAAAAAAGATCCAATCAACCAATATCAAAAAGTTATGGATAATTCAATGAATTGGTATCAAGAAGATATGAAGGTAATATTTTTTTAATTTAGGGACGCTAGTATTATTGATGCGATCAGTGACAAGTGTAACCAAGAACGATATTCCTAGTATAATCTAGAGGATGATTGTGATGGATTGTACATGGATTGTTGTCTTTTATGGGATGAAAAATACTTTCACCTTCTATTTGATGAATCCGCTCCCATTCATGTAGAGAACACCATAGAAGGAAGTCAAGAGAAGGTTACAACTACCATTTTTCATCTTGCTTATTCTTGATTGGTGGTATTCCTTCCAAATCCCCATCTGACCTTTGGAAGAAATGTAGAGCATTTTTTGGATATGGTTGGATATATATATTTGGAGCACCATTCTCATATTGATCTCATGTATCTTTTGTGAGGAGTCAACATGAGTACTTGGACACTGGACCCGGGTTTATGGATGGATCCTTTGGATTAATTTAGTATTACAATTAGTACTTACACATGGGGCATAAGCTATTTCATCATTACAATCAACACTTGTACATAGGACCCAAGTTTATGATGGATTTTATTGGTCTACTTCACCATGGTGGCTAGCACTTATACATGGGACCCTAGTTCCTTGGTTTACTTCAACATTGTGGTCAAAAATAGTCCATTAGACCCTGTTTTATGGTTATAACTCTTCACAATAAGCATTGAGGGAAACACTTTTCTAAGGGGGGTAGAGTGATGATATCCCCCCAAGGGGTGTGATGGGGGGATGAAGGGCCTATTAGAGTAATAATAGTGGATTCCATAAAATGTAAGGTGGACTATGTTGTTATGTAACTGAGTATATCTGAAAATATATCATAAGATAAACCATCCATCTCAATAAGAATAAATCAAACCATTCACCATATATTAAACACAGTAATGTAGACAAAACCCTTATGGAAGGAATGCACTCCTCAAACAATCCTTTCTTGTTACAATAACAATAGTCTCCATTATGCTCCAATACATTTCTTACACTTCTTTATATAGCATTCTCTATCTCCGAGGAACATTATAGCAAAGGAATATTCTAGTAGGGGGGACCTTCTAGTCAACCTTCTCACCTTTATTCTGTTCAAAATATTGCATGGGCCTTATTTACTAGAATTTCCCTCCATAATACATAACCACATTCCCATTGGGTACCTCCATAGGTACCCCATATTACTTCCCTAGGTATACTACATTTCATCCCCCTTCACATGTTTCATCCTCGAAACATGGGAACAAACCATACAATATGAATGAATAAGAAATGTATCTAACTGGTACCAAGTAAGAAAATCCATCCATCCTAATGGAAGATGAACATGATGTCCAATTTTTTTTTGGCCACCATAATCTTGATTCTTATCACACCTTTGGTGTCATGGGATTGTTGCTCTATATTGATATCATCATGTAGTGTTGGTATTCCTCTATGAGCCTCTTTATTGGTTTCCTTTATGGTACCATTGATCTGTAATTGAGGGGCTCATAGCCCACTCTCTTCATCAGCATGGATTCTTTGTGGAATTTGATTTCTATCTTAGTCTTATCTTTGAGTTTGGAATAAATTTTTGTCTCTCTTCGAGGATACCAAGCATTAGTCCTATGTCATGCACTTCATCAATTAGATGGAAAATACAATAGTGATTTAGGCCAATGGACATCTAAGCTCTACACATGGTGTCATTGTGTCACTATGTCACTTAGGTCACTAAGTTGGTTGCAATGCTCATTGCATATCACAATTTACTCTCTTTTAATTAATGAATATACCCAAGAACATCCTCTCCACCAATGGATTACACCTTCATTCACCATTCCTTAAATGAATCCATGACACTTATGTTCTAGATGGATAACTCTCCTACACATAAACATTACTATATTGCTAGCATAGATTCTGATGCCCAATTCAATTGTGATACATGTGGGAAATAAAGAAAATTCTCTAGATGGTGGTGTACGCCCAAGTGAGGTTCAAACCATGAGAAAGTGAGGATGAGAGCGGGAGGAAAGTAACTAACCGAAGGAATATTCCTTGGAGCATATAGGGTGTGGATTGTCGAGGTGTTTCTCATAGAATTAGGGTTAGGTATTTCGTATGTCCACTAGAAATTGAAATGTATGAGGTTCTCTCCTTTGGTTACAACTCAGAATCAACTATGTAGACAAAAAGAGCATTCAGTAGTGGAATTGGATAACAAGTAAAGGTCATGGATGCTCCTATGAATTCCCAACACATAAGGAATGGACCAACGAATAATTCTAAACTCCTAAAGGGATAAAAAATTCCCAGCTATAACTGAATTCACCCCAGAAAACAAATAGACACCCAACAATAAAGGAATTCACTCTGCCACTTAAATGGATACCCAACAACAAATGAATTCACTCTTCCACTCAAATGGATGCCCAACAACTTCTGGAAACCGTCAGGCATGTGGAACATGGCTTGCTTCTGCCAACATTCTAACTCACAATGTTCTTTCTTTTCATAATGTGAGAATGTATGTGCGTACCAACAAAATTATATGGTATGGCCTCTCTTCTTGCAGCAATGAAAAACAAGAAATTTTTTGTTTGACATAGACCTCCTTTCCTATTTCTTATTCTTTCTTTGGTCAATCATCTTGTTTTTGTCTCTGAGTGTAGGTGTGACTTGAGTCTGGGAACTCTCCTCATTTATTCTCTTGTTCAATATACCACAAGGTTGAGGTGGTGGTGAGATGACACCTTCACTCCCTTTTGATGCTCCTTCTACTAATGAGAAAGCCAACTATGGTATGTTAGTTGCCTTCACGAAAATGGTTTTCTTCAAGGCAATGGATGTTTCACTTCTACCATCAAATCATGTTCCTTCATGCTTGTCCCAGGGTGTGACTACAATGGGGCTCAAGATGCCTTGTCTCCACTTTCCTAGCCCTTGTCCATAATAGCCCATTTTCTTTAGGAGTATAGAGCTAATACCCCAGTATCATTCTCAAATTCTCCAAGATTATCTTGAGATATGTCTACTAAAGGTGAGCTTTCCAATGTGGTCTCAGTCATGGTGCTAACATCTGCAACGGAAATGGAAGGTTTCCCTTCTCCTCTATGCTCTTGGACAACTTATTGAAGCCTTTCAAAGTCCTTCTCCTTCTCTGCAAATCTTATTGCAGACACGTCATCATCTGTTTAAGCCTATCCTCCTACTAGTTGTCCATCTGGATGACCTTCTCACTAAGGTACACAAGCTTCACTTTGTGCTTGTCCCAATATGTTCTGACTATTATGAGGGATTATTGGCCTTCTTTAAATTTATTCTTGAGAAATGGTAGAAATTGGGCAGAGGTCTCCATGTGCTTCTCCATCTCTTCCATCCTCTAGTTAAACATCTTAACCTGCACTTTCAAAATATTGTTCTCTTCTCAAAGCTTGACATTTTTGGCTTGTAAAACATCCAACTTATCTTTGCTTGCTTTCCCCATGTTGCAGTCTGCAGTGTTTTGTTCACGGACTTGGAAGTAGTGTCTTGGTCAAGTGTGCAACTAATTTGATACCATCTGCTCCATAATCGAGGCCATCATCGCCAACTCTCTTCATCAACACAGATTCTTTGTGGAATTTGATTTCTATCTCAATCTTGTCTCTGAGTTTGGCATAAAGTTCTCTATCTCTTGGAGGCTACCAAACCTTAGTTCTCTACCCTGCACTTCATCAATTAGACAGAAAAGAAAATAACAATTTAGGACAATGTACATATAAGCTCTACACATGATATTACTATGTCACTATCACATAGCACTTATGATATTCTACGCTCACTATACCACTCAGGTCGTTGAATTGGTTGTAGTGCTCAATGCAATTCACAATTTACTCTATTTTAATTAATGAATATACCTAAGCACCTCCTCTCCACCAATGGATTACCCCTTTATTCACCATTCCTTCAATGAAACCATGACAATTATGTTCCATATGGACAACTCCTGCACAAAAACATTACTATAATGCTAGCATAGATTCTAATTCTCAATTCAATTGTGATATGTGTGGGAAATAGAGAAAATGCTCCAAATGAGGGTGGACGCCCAAGTGAGGTTCATACCATGAGAAAGTGAGGATGAGAACGTGAGAAAAGTAACTAATCAAAGGAACATTCCTTGGAGAATATAGGGTGTGGAATGTTGAGGCATTTCTCAGAGAATTAGAGTTAGGTATTTTGTACGTCCACTAGAAATTGAAACGCACGTGGTTCTCTCTTTTGTCTACAACTCATACTCAACTATGTGGACAACAAAAGCATTGAGTGGCAATGGATA
The DNA here is from genome assembly GCA_010110895.2 of Picea sitchensis. NCBI lineage: Eukaryota > Viridiplantae > Streptophyta > Pinopsida > Pinales > Pinaceae > Picea > Picea sitchensis. The sequence goes on from SNQJ01S0075453.1 coordinate 54,978, forward strand.
ATAGGTAGAGGTCGTGGGTGCTCCTGTGAATGCCCAACACAGAAGGAATGGACCAACAAATAATTATAAACTCCCAAAGGGATGAAATGAAGTTTGCTACATTATTAAAAGACTCACTAACTCAATGATGATCCTAGACGCCCAACATAGAAGGAATGGACCAACAAATAATTATAAACTCCCAAAGGGATGAAATGAAGTTTGCTACATTATTAAAAGACTCACTAACTCAATGATGATCCTAGACACACAGACAAAAAATATGTAGATTCAATTTTAAAATCATGTTGAACATTAAATATTCCAATACCACTTAAACTAACCACGTGTCAATAATATTATGTTTTAAAAAATATTAAATAACATACGCCCCTATGGACCATCCAATGTTGTCACCGTCATTGATATTAAAGGTTAAACATAAAATAGACAGCATTGAAAACTAGTGAAACAAAATCAACAACAAATAGGTGAAAACAAAAGAGAGAGCAACATATAAAACTACATTTTGTTTGATCAAATAGACAAAAGATAAAAACATAAAAGAAAATGAGTTTATCCAAATATAGGAAAATGGAATATCCTAACAAAAGACCATTTATATTTTAACAAATGCATTCATTGCTTTTATCGCCACTAAACTTCCAACTCCTTTTAAATAAAATATTATAAAATAAAAATGTAAAATATGCTAAAGATTCTCGACAACATATCCTATCCCCTATTTTCTTTTAAAGTCGATATAAATAAATATGTTAATTTATATTAAAACGGCTTCACAAAAGAGGGTGCCGGCCAAGTGATACAAAGGAAGAGCCAAAGGCGACTTGTTTTATTAATGTTTTTGCGGTTGGGTCGTCTAACACCGCTATTTTGTCGGAGCGAGGTGGGTCCGACTATTTGTCGGTTGTCGCGACGTTGAAAGAGCCGGGAGTGCCCTGTTGACCAGACGCCTCTCTGTCGTTTCCGGTGGCCTCCCCACCAGGCAATTAGGTATTGTTCGTCGTTGGGCTTTGCTTCTTGTCGCGGGCATCGATCATCTCTATTATATATCGCTTCTATTGTCCATCGTCTTCTCATTCTTGTTTCCTTTTCCCTTTCGTTTTGGCTCTCAACTTTCTTTTTCTTGAGCCGAAGGGGTCGTCCAGGTTGACTGATGGCCGGGGAGGAAGAAGAGTCGCGGGAGAAATTTGCAGCGGGCAATTATAAGAAGCTGGCGCTATGCCAGGATGAGATCGCCAGCAATGTGGACATACTGAACGAGATATTCAAGTATCTGGACGCGGCGTCTTTGGCCATGGCTTCTTGTGTCAGCAAGAAATGGAAGCAGGCCACCGACGACGAGGGTCTCTGGGAAGCCATCTGCACGCGCCATTGGCCATCCACCGCTTCGTCTCAGAGTGGGCAGTTGAAATCTGTGGTCGTGGGTCTCGGCGGATTCAAGCTTCTCTACGTCAACTGCCTACACCCTCTTCTCTCCAGAAACAATAGCAATCACAAGCATTTGAAATCCTGTTCAATATCCAAGGGCTCTTCGTCTTCTTCCAARCAAAAGTGGAGCAAGGACGAGGTCTATCTTKCCCTCTCGCTATTTTCYATCGATCGCTAYTGGAGAATACCTCCTCTGSATCCGRATTCAGCTCGCATGGCCGGAATTSTGTGCAAGCCCTGTTCGGATGAGCAACAGSCAGCCTCCTCTTCCACCGCTTTCACTTCCGATGTGCACCGCCKTCTGGAYGGGTGGAGAGGCAACTGTAGCTTTCACCCATCTAATGCAAACAACAACACTATCCCTCGTCATTCAGCAAGGAAGATCGGCATTAACGCGGAAGATGCAAAGTATTGCTGGGGATCCATGGATTCACAATCTTCTTCCAAATAACTCTCACACAGACAGACAGCATGATAGGTACCAGACAGTTGTTTCAGAAGGTTTGAGTATTTTCAATTCTGTAATATTAACATTACTTGTCCATTACTTCCTAAATCTTTTAATCACAGAGATGTATCAGACAATGGTTTCTTTCTCACGGGTTGCAGATAACATATATTTATTTATTAGGGTTGTTGTTCATATCTGGCCGCTAGTAAAAAAAATTTAGAAGTCGGAACCTGTGGAGATGTAATACGGTCATAAATACTGTTATTGAATTTGCTACTGTTCAAAGTAGCTTTTCAAAACTCCGTGAAACCGTGGATTGCTCCGGGTGTTACTTCCCATAAATTAACTGCATCCTGTGAGGGGCATAATATAATAAGCCTCTTTTCAGATTTTATTTTATTCTGTGCATCAATTCTATTATTTTCGTTTACGCGTTGGTGTTCGATATACAACCAGATTCAATGTTGTTTCTTCTTGCACGCCATGTCGGTATTTGTTTAAAGTTCAGGTAATGTAACCTGAATAATATTATGACCCGTCATCTCTGAGCAGGTCACTCAAATAAACGGAGTAATAAAATGGTTTACACAATAAAATAAACTCTCGTTACTTGTAAAATTGTCCATAAAATTACTGCACTTGAAAAAGCTTTCACAACTTAGATAACACATTATTACCCATCATCGCTGAGCAGGTTCCTGAAATAAATAGACTTATAATAATCGTCACAATAAAAATTAAATCGAAAGCAATTGATATGTTTTTTCTGGGTAAAAATATTTTTTTGGTAAAAGATGTGTAACCTAATTCGTTCGAATTTTTTTTCTTCTGACCTACCAGGTATCAACATTCTTTATTTATTTATTTTATAAAGTAAAAATTAAGCCAATTTTATAATGGAAATAAATGTCAGAACTGTTATTATTGGCGAATCTAAACTACCAAATAATGGATTTAAAACAACTAAAATTGATGGGATTTATCCATTTAATTCTCTATTGTTTTTGAATTTTAAATAAAGTCATTATATTCAATTTGATTGGTTCTGTGATCTACATGTATAGATTTTTTTTTTAATGTTTTTAACCTTGAAAGAGTAAAGGAAATTACATTTTATATAGGTAAGTTATGAAGAAATGAGTTTTTAAAAATAAATTTACAAAGTTATTTCGTAATTAAAAAACCTAAATATTCAAAAGGATATTTTCTCTATCATATTTCTTCATAAATTTATGCCCCCCCGAGTCAAAATATTCATCCACATATGACGAAACATAGCTATAAAATTACCGCCCCTTAAAAGAAACCGAGAAAAATATATAAAAACTGTGAATTTTTTTTTTTTTTGGGTAAGTAAGAAGTATATGTTATATTAAAAGCCTGCTAAAGCACATAAAAGTGTCAAAATACAGCAATGTACTCGCTGCAGTTACTGGACTGCCCCAACAGAGGGGAAACCAGTCCAGCCAGCCCCCAATTCACAAGTCTAAGAAGGTCACTGGTCCAGTAGAAAAACAAAGTTCATACTCATTGTCATCTAAACTATAAACCTAAGAAAACTTGACAAACATCACTAAAGAGCTAAACACCTGG
>SNQJ01S0075454.1:18848-37039 GCA_010110895.2 Picea sitchensis
GACTAGTTAATATGACTAGTCAAATACCTTATCTTACACAGGGTGTATCTACAAAAGTAGGATGACCCAGAAGCTAAATTTTTTATCACAGTTGACTTGATAATTTCTATGAATAGCCTTCGGGTTTCAGGGTCTGAAACGTTACATAAAAACTTTTATAGCGAAAATTCTGCGATGGATAAATTCAGGATGATTCCAAAACCCTATCTTACACAGGCTATATCTCCGATAGTATACGACCTCAAAAGATGAAATTTGAACCCCACATACCTTGATCTGTCTACTAAATATCTTCCAAGGGGTTCCTTCTGAAACATCGTAGAAACAAAGTTATATAAAAAATTCCAAGGTGTCTCAGATGCAACAACGAAACCCCAAGACCTTGAGCTCTTATACCAAATGTTAAGAACCAAATATCAAAATAGCATAAAAAAACCTCAGAATAAGTACTCAACACCTTGAAAAAGAGAGAATTTAAGATAATAAGCCTCTTCGAGGGGGGCAACCTCCTTATACACCACATAAATTTCCAAATACAAGATGATTCCAAATGAAAAGGTCTCCTTGGTATATATAGGAGACTAGGAGGTACAATTACAACCAATGGACCCAAGTTGACATAAATAAAATAACATTACTAATGTAATATGCCCCAATTAAGGGGTAATGTGCCACTATTTAGGGCTTAACATGTTACAATTATAAAGTAAGTTTAAATCTTAGAAATCATGCTCTTTGTGATAATTTGATTAAGTCTTTCAAGGTGTGGATAATAATAGTATTAAAGTTTCAACATTGACCTTGTGATGATGAGAGTGCTTGAAAGTAGAGGTGTAAAGTTGCTAAAAGCTTATTCTATAAAGATGTGCAAAGTTCAAATCTCTTCATGTTAAGTAGTTTTTGTATCGTGTTAATGTAGAGTTGGGGTTCATCATCGTACCTAAAATTTCATTATCAATGATTAAAAACTCTTAAGAAAGTCACATCCTAGTACAACTTTAGCTCAAGATAATTAAGTATAGTGCTACCATAGTATATGTTTATGTAAATGCAATCTTCTTTAAGGTCAAATAGAATAAAGCGAGTATTATTGTGGTACAAAATCCCACCACAAGAATATACCATTCTAGGAATCTACCATAAGAATATGCTATTGCACTAATAACTATGCTAACGTAAATATGCTATTGCACTAATAACTATGCTAACGTAGAGTAATTTGATGGGAAGAAAGAAGATTATTGATATGGAAGATAATTTGGGTATGTTATTGTAATAAAATGACATGCAATTGCAACATATCACATAGAAAATCATAATTAAGAAGAGAATTTGGGTATGTTATTGTAGTAAAATAACATGCAATTGCAACATATCACATAGAGATGCAACACATCACATAGAGAATCATAATTAAGAAGAGAATTTGGGTAACACATCACATAGAGAATCATAATTAGGAAAAGAATTTGGGTATGTTATTGTAGTAAAATGACATGCAATTACAACATATCACATAGAGAATCAACCATAATTAAGAAAGGTCCCATAGCATATGGCACTCAAATCCTTTTTAATATTTTTTTTAAGTGAAGAAAAGTGATATCACATTAATAAAAAAACTTGCACCCTAGAGTCAACTAACCCTAAAGTCAACTTTAAGGTGGAGAAACTTTTGGTGCAAGTAAGGCCTCATAAACCACCTAATTGACAACCTGAAATCAAACCCTCGACAACCTCAAATCAAACCCTCGTGGGGCAATAACAACCTACTCCCATTCACAAGGTGCTTAGGGTTTTGATAAATACTAATATATACGAGTGAAAAAAACCAACAAGAAATCGGGCATACATCTATATATTTATCCCACAGAACCAGTGTTTTCTTGTCTACTTCTCTTGGTCTGATTATTGCAGGTGAACGTGTTCGATCGCTACTAACTTTTCCCTGTTCGTCATTGTACTTGCAATCATGGCTCGTCGCGGTGGAGGTTCGATCTCCCGACCTTTTGAATATTGATTGTTTGGTTGCTTGGATTTCTCTGTTTTTGCTTTCCTATGTCTTTTTTCTTTCATCTGATGTCTTTTGGGATAGGTTCTGAAACATCGATTCTCCAGCTATGCGTTTTACAATAAGCCCACAAGCATCTGATTTCTTTTGGGATAGATTCTGAAACGTGGATCCTATAACTAAGTGCTCTACAATAAACCCTAGAAGCATTCATGGCTCACATGAACTGCTTGGGCATCGATAACAGTACTGTCCTTGTAACACAGAATCGAGAAATATTCAGCGACATGGGGCTTGGCTCTGTTTTGAAATCTAGAGATTAGTCTGTTATTGTTTGGGTTTAAATCTCTTTAAACGCCTTGTTTTCAGAAGATCTCAAAAATATCAAAACCCTAGAAACGCTAATGCTCCTGTTGACCATAGCATTCACAAAAAGGGATTAGCCCCAAAATTTGAGACAGATTTCTTCGATAAGTGACAACTTCATGAATATGTTTACTAAATTTTTTCTTTTAAAAATCTTGTTTGCCAAAGTTGCTTTGAGAAACATGACCCTAGTTGGGGGTTCAGTGCAGCCTCCCTTTGGTTTAGGTTCCAGGTCTGAGGAATGTGCAAACCACASTAAAAATGAAGACCTCCTTATTTGGCATGTAARGAGAACTTAAATGTTGCTGTACAAAATAATTTACAACACTCATCCATCGTGTTATGGACTTTTAGTTTAGTCCTGAGATCTCAGATGCACAGCCACGTGCTTTGCTGGACTCTCGAGGAAATTGTGGCTGTTTAGCTGTGGTCTACTAGCTAGATAAATGATATTCTAGAAACGGGAAGTTGGGAACATGGCCAGGGCTTAGTAAGAATAGGAAATCTGGGGTAAGATTTTAGTATTTAGGAAAACAGAGAAATGGATGAAACACCAGTAAACAGTGTATCGAGGCATGATATTTTGTAGAAAAATATGAGGCTTGAATTTTTTTATGCATTAGAAATGTTGCTTTAGAGTTAGTAGATTAGGTTGGGTTAGGGTTAGGAAACTCTTTCTTTCATGTATAATTTTTATCTTAAAAATTGTATTTATGTTTATTTATTTCTGTTATCCATAAATATTATTAGCATTTAGTCGCCTCAAGGCTCATTCTTCTGCCGGTCATATGATATCTCTCCAGCTACATGTCTCCAGGTACCGGAAATGACAGGACATGAGATTCTAGAAATGGGAACTAGGGGCCATGGCCGGGGCTTAGTGATAAGAAATCTGCTGTAAACGTCATACTATTTAGGACAACACAAATGAAGGAAACACCAGGAAATACTTTCCAGAGACGCGAAGGATGTTTTTAAGTGAAAAAGGAGTAGAGTTTCTAGAAAAGTTGCTTAGGGTTAGTCAGACCAGGTTCGGCTAGCATTGTCTGGAAACTACCTGTTCCTTAAACTGCTGAAAAAGGGCCTCAATAATTTACAGAAATGGTTTATGACATTCCAGAAATGTATTGGAAGCAGTTTCCTTTGAAAAATGATATGATTTCTGGATATGAATGGAAATGGTTTCTGGAACTAATTCATTAGTTGTGATTTGTGGAATTAATCCATAGTGGTTACAGACTAGTGCCTGAAATTAATGCCTTAGCAATGCATTGGAATCTCAACTTACTGAAGTGGCATTTCCAGCATGAATGTAAAAAAGGGCCTCAGTAGTTTACAGAAACGGTTTCAACTTTCCGACTTCCAGAAATGTATTGGAAATAGTTTCCAGCATCTGGCAGTGATTTGAAAATTGAAATGCTTCCTGGACGTTAATGGAAATGGTTTCATGGAACTTATTCATGATTCATCAACTGTGGTTTTTGGAATTAGTCTAGTCACAGTAGTTTCCAGACCAATGGCTGAAAAGAAATGTTTGAGAAATGACTGATTAGATCGATGTGTGGTTGGAATCTGAATTTATTGAAGAGAAATTTCCAACATAGATGTACAAAAAATACAGTTTCGTCAGTCCTAGCTTTCCAACATAGACGGAAAGAAAATGCAATTTCTTCAATCCTAGTTGCAACATTAAATTTAGTTTTATGAATTGTTATCTATTGAAGTCTATATAATCACCTTGCTGGAACAATCTACACACGTTAGATTAGTACAGGATCCTAACAAATTTGTCTGAGCTATTACTTTAGAGTACTGAAGAGTCTATTTTGACACTGTTAATATTCTGGTAAATTTTTCTGGACTCATTTTTCAAAACACGGGTCTTTGAAAAGAGAACATGTTTTCAAATCATTTAAAAAACATAACTGAAAACGGTCAATTTTTTATTTAGCAGTACGTGACCAGTATTTTTTAAATGGAAAACTGTCTTGTTACGGATGATAAACCTGGAAATAAGCTTGATCTACCCTCCCACACTTAAGTGTAGAGTAGGGTTTGTTGGTACCTTGCCAGAGCCATATAATAATCTGTCTGAAGGCTTCATCAACAGTATTCACATAATCAATAGCCACATCTGGACAACCACGTACAGGGGAGGAGCATGCCCACCACGCTTTGAAATTGGGTCGTTGTCACAAAAGCCGCCCCAAGTTGCTGCTAGACCATAGCCTGGCAGACTTATTAAAGGAGAAACATGGGAGTGGGCTTTGATCAATTTATGTGTGCATGGGTCAGAAGATCATTTATATGACCAAAATATTTTCTACCTCTTGTGAGTGGTGCTTTCTGCTGATTGGAAGACTTATTTTTTAATTATCATGAAGGGTTGGTAGAAGTAAAGGGTCGGTAGAAGTACATAATGTGTGTAGAATAGTACATGTAAAAGATGTGTTTCTTTATTCCAGACTTATTTTTTAATTATCATGAAGGGTCGGTAGAAGTACATAATGTGTGCAGAATAGTACATGCAAAAGATGTGTTTCTTTATTCCAGACTAAAGATATCATGCACGGTGAAAATGTTGTATACCACTTTTTCCACAGAATATGTTATTTGGTTACTCATTCTTCCATTTAAATTTTAAAATTTTGTTTGCAGGTGGAAGGCCTGCTCCTCGTGCAGCACCTCGGGCACCAGTTCGCAGCCCTCCTCAGCCTGGTAAGATTTTGTGTTTTACAGTCTTCTTAAATGCTGAATTAGACTGACAATGTTTAAACTTAAAATATTCTTCAAACTGAACATCTCCTTAACCTCAAGTTGATATAAGTCAAGTGGACTTTTTGGTCAAAAGATATCAGTTGTGGTACACCTGGTTTTCAATGCAATTTTTTATTTCTTTTTTTTCTTCATCTATATCTTTTTTTAAACCATATTGCTTTTTATATGTTTCTTTCATTTATATTTTCTGTTTTTGAAATGTTGTTAACTTCGGATTCTTTTCTTTTCTAGAAAGGGGGAATTTTATATCTCTATAATAGATCCAAGATGTTACAAATGCTGGGCTGTCAGAAAAACTAAAATCAAAATTCAAAATGAAGCCTCAAATCTCTAATAACGTTGAAAAACTTAATCAAAGATATATTTACATTGAAATTAAAATCCAATAGAAGCTGGCAATTAAGTGTCTCCAGCAGTTGAAGAAGAAATACATTCTGTCACCTTTTGTCACCCATCCTGTAATCCATTAAAAAGTAGTGTTACTCTGGGATGTATCTGGCAGGCTCAGGAGTGTGCCCCTTTCGCCCCCCATGCCCCTGGGACGGGGAGGGGAGTGCGTGGTGAAATGTTTTACCATGCATCCCTTTTTGCAAAACTCTGCCAAACGCACCTTGAAATGTTTTGTTGAGTTGCAGGATGCCTTTTGCAAAAAGGGGGGCTTGTGGGCATCCTCTCCTGAAAAGTGAGAAGCATTTCCCAAAAAGTGGGGCTTGTGGGCCCCTCAATATTTTTCTTTTCCAAAATGCACATAAACTTTTAAAGAAGTTAAAAAATAAAAACTTAGTAAACTACTAAACTTAATTCACCTTTACCTCTACATCTCTCTTATTTGACATTTACAAGTCATTTAGAATTCGACTTCGAGATGAGAGTGAGCCACTATTTGCCTTGGTTACTCATGTAAGTGACTCCGACTCACTCCCATTGATGGTCCTGATGCCTTCATATGGAAGATGGATGTAGAGGACTAGTCAATGGCATTGATTCCTTGATGCTCATTTGATATTGATTTCTTTTAGTTACTTTTAGTTTTCACTGTCTCGTCTTTGACTACTATTTTTGAGTAATTTTAATTTACTATTTTAGACTTCAGTACCTACTATTTAGTATTAACACTTTTTGGAATTTGAATTAATGTCTTTCATTATAAATTTGAACTTCTGATGTGCTTATATCATCAATTCAATGCGAATTATGATAATAATGGTGATTGATGGATTGTGTTTCTATCATTTACAAATTTGAATTTAGTATATACATTGCGCAATGATGAATTTACATGGGATGAATTGTTATTGTTGGGATGTTTTTAAAATAATTTTAGAGATGGGCCCCCCTATGATAGGGACCTCGATGTCCCTCAGTCCTCTATGAATTTCCCTAAAATTTGGGGGATGTCTCCACATGTCCCGTTTCGCTGCTCCTGGGCCGTGGAAAGGAATTGACCAAAGTTTTTGTGTTTCCTTCAGTCTAATCCAATCTTCCATAAGACCGAACTTGCTTATACAGTGAACTTGCTCATACAGCGATGCTGTTTGGCACTGAACTTGCTCGTACAGTGATGCTTTTTGTCATGTCCTAAACAATTGGTTGTGAAATTCTCATCTAGTTTGGATGAAATTTTCACAAACCTTCCCTTGCACTCTTTAGGCAGCACAAAAATATTTTTGCCCATTTTCCTCTACTAATTACCCTCAATTACTTTCTTTGCTTCATTGGTGAAAAGAGACTATTCCAACAATATTGAGCCAAGTTGATTCTTTTTTTTGTCCATTCATCATCCCATTGCTGAAATCTCCTCTTAATAGGCCTATGGGCCAATATGTAACACTTCCGCTAATTTCCAATTCCTACTTATACATCCTGTATTGGATACTGGTATGGCCCTGATACGGTGTTGATATGCCTCTGGATCCTGATATGGCCAAGGCATGCTCAGGATACGTGCTGTATGCGTCTGTCATGTATCTGGAGCCATATCCATAAAAAACATAAAAAGCACAATAAAAAACTAAAATTCTAAAAAAACCTCAACTTTGGATTCAAACCCTATTGGTGGATCTACTTAATTCTCTCTCTCTACACATAATATATCCATTTCCCTTTAAAAAAATCTCATAATAAATGTTTCTCAAGCTGTGCCTATTTTCAAAAACCTCCTTATTTTAAACAATTTATATTTTAACAGAACAAAGATGGATACACTTAGGCGAACTAGCTGCTTCTCTACCTTAACTGATTGTGTGCTTCTGTGCAAGAATATCCGATCAACATATCATATCCAAAATTTATTTGTGTATGCAGTGATGGATGTACTGAAAACATGGAACCTGGTTATCTATCATTCCAAGGGTGTTAAAACAATTCCAATACGGGATATTAATGATGTAGAGTTGTAGTACTTTAGACTTTGAAGATGTTATTGATAAGATGTAATTTGTAATGAATCGAGCTTTATTTATGATATTTTTTTATTGTCTCATGTTTATTTATATATACAGTACTATATCCTGCCTGTATCGTATTTAGGCTGTTCTAAAAACTTGTGTTATCGTTACTGGATACTGTACACCCATATCCATGCTGGTATCTGTATCTGTGCAACATAGGTTGTCAACACAACGAGTTGTAGTACTTTGAACTTTGAAGACGTTATTGATAAGAGATGTATTTTGTAACGAATCGTGCTTTATTTCTGATATTTTTTTATTGTCTCATGTTTATTTATATACATTACTATATCCTGGCTGTATCGTATCCAGGCTGTTCTTAAACCTTGCTTTATATACTGTACACCGATATCCATGCCTGTATCTGTATCTGTATATGTGCAACATAGGCTGTCAACACAACACTGTTGGTTGATTGCCTGTTGCTGTCCAAATACGCCCGTGTGATATTTCCAGTACTATTCATCACTACTTCTCTGCCAGCCTTTTTGAGGTTTTCTACAAGGTGACTATTTTAGTATTTACAAGGTCATTATTTCCTTTTTAATCCAGGCACAGATAGCAAGATAAAAGCTCTCACCTGTCAAGTGGATGTACCTGTTATATAATTTGAAACCATAATAAATGTGATCAGTTTCATTTTATCTATTGCTATATAGTAAAGATCATGTTAATATTTGATAGAGGTTTTTCTCTAATCATTTTACCAATTGTTGGTTCCAGTTTCTCATGCTCCTCCTCCAGCACCTGTTCAACCTAGTGGTGGTGGGTCTATGCTTAGTGGCATTGGTTCTACCATAGCTCAAGGTATTTTCTGAAAATTTTGAATTGGTTGAAGCATAAACATATGAATGCGTTTGTACCATCTGCTATGGAGCAGAAGCTCCAGTAGCTTTCATTGATGGATGGCTATCTCAATTCTTTTGGTGGTTACAGGTGTGGCCTTTGGAACTGGAAGCGCTATAGCACACAGAGCTGTTGATGCAGTTGTTGGTCCACGTACAGTGCAACATGAGTATGCACCTGCTGAAACTCCTGCTGCACAAACTGGCTCCCTTTCTGTCGCAAATATGGGTGGAATGGATTCCTGTACAAATCAAGCCAAGGCATTCCAAGATGTATGCTTCCCGATCTTTCAATACAAATTTAAATGGTCATCAGCTGATACTGTTCGATGGTAGTTACATTTACTGACTGTCGACTTGTTGCAACCAATTTTGCAGTGCATTAGCAATTATGGGAGTGACATTAGCAAATGCCAGTTCTATGTTGACATGCTTAACGAATGCCGCAGAGGCCCTGCACCAGGTAATAGTTAGCGTAGAAACAATATATTAAGATGACAAATTTTGTATATCCGTTAAATAGTTATGCCCAAATTATTCGTCTAATCATTTATATTTCTCTGTTTTATGCAGCGAACTTTTAAGTATATGGCGGGAGCTTATGATATATAGCTTCACCATAATACTAATCAATTTCAAGGACCTTTATTTGGCTTTTGTTTAAATGATTTTAGAACCTCATGTCGTGAACAGTGAATAATGATATCTGTTTCATGGTCTCTTGATTCTTTTAACACTTTTCATATTGTAAGTGCACCTTAGTGCTTTTAAGACATCCTTAATAATACAACCTTTTGTAAGATGTCTGGCATGTGAGATTTGTATGGTTCTTATTACTTTCAGCCTGCATTCTTTTGAAAAAATATTTTTATTGGTTCAGTTGTTCCGTATGCTACATCTTCAATCAGCCTGCATTCTTTTGAAAGAATATTTTTACTGGTTCAGTTGTTCTGTATGCTACATCTTCCACATCTTCAATGTTCATGAGAAGGAATTCATAATGATGAATTTGAAAGATGAAATAGTGGGATTGTTTTAAATTGTTGATAAGTACCATTTCTTTCTCTTAATATGTCCGACTTCTGATGTTAGCATGTTCGTTCCACCTAGTGCTCGCTGATTTCTGATGTGTAGTATGTTCATCACACCTAGTGCTATAGTGGTGAAAGTTGGGTGCACTGTAGTTTTGGTGTATTAAATCTGTATGTCTGACTTCTGATGTATAGCACGTTCGTCCCACCTAGTGATTGCTGACTTCTGATGTGTAGTATGTTCATCACACCTAGTGCTATAGTAGTGAAAGTTGGGTGCAGTGCAGTTTTGGTGTATTAAATCTGTTTTAGTTTTGGTGTATTACGTGGGAGCTTGTCGATGTGCTGTGCTCTCTGGAGTCTGGACCTTTTAGACTCCAAATCCCTAATCTTTAAAAGCATTGTTGAATGAGAATGCCTTGATAAAGTTGATTTTATTTTGATGGTTGAGTGTTCATTAAGGAGATTCTGAAAGGTTGTATCAGCTGGAAATTTGTTATTATATGACAAAATAAATTATTTGTATGGGTTTTAAGTCATTGCGTCCCGAGATGTGCTTTTCACAGCCCAGCCAGGTAGATGTGTCATGTCTACAAGGTATGTCTTTTAAAAAAAATAAAATTGAAAAATATATATTAAAACAGCATGTGGTATGTCTATTTAAAGAATTAAAATAAAAAAAATAAAAAATATATTAAAACAGCCCAGCCAGGTAGATGTGTCATGTCTATAAGGTATGTCTTTTAAATATATATAGAAATCCCTGAAAGCATAAATCTTTTTCAGAGTGCAAACATTCGAGGAAAGGTTTGCACTTTCAGGGGGTTGTACCCTTTTGGTGCATGATACATTATCCATTTTAACCCTGGATTTATCAACATAGATGAAATCCCTGAAAGCATAAATCTTTTTCAGAGTGCAATCTTTTTCAGAGTGCAAACATTTGAGGAAAGGTGTTCCCTTTTGGTGCACGATACATGTGGGATCGAGGAAAGGTTTCCACTTTTAAAGATTTGGTCCCTCAGTGCATGGCAAACTTGGGATTAAGTTGAATCTAAGTTGGTATAAAGAAGTGGTTTATGATATGATTTACTCTGTTTTTGAATTTGTGTACTTTATCCAATGCTGTTTTTTAATGTGTGCACTTTATCCAACGCTGAGTGATATCTGGATGAATATGAATGTGTGTACTTTATCCAATGCTGAGTGATATCTGAATTTGTGTATTTTATCCAATGCTGTTTTTGAATGTGTACTTTATCCAATGCTGAGTGATATCTGGATGAATATGAATGTGTGTACTTTATCCAATGATGAGTGATATCTGGATGAATACGAGTACTTTGCACACTAATTGAATTGGGTGTGTATGTAATAGTTTCCTAATATCTCTTCTTGTTTGATGTTTATCATTCCCACCCTTTGGGTAATTATATGCTCAGTTTGGTGTATATGTGGGAGTCTTGGAAGGATGATTTTGCAACATTTATAATTAAATGTGATCAGCCTAGATTCATTTTAACCTCTGATTTATCAAGTGCCAAAAGAGATGAAATACTTGAAAGCATTGAAAGAATAAATATTTTGAGAAAAACCCAGCATTTCCATGGATTTGGTCCTTGATGGTGCTTGATAAGTCTAGGGTTATGGTGAAGCTAAGTTGATATAAAGAGGTGGTTTATTATATGACTATATGACTGATTTTGTATGCTAAAGTTTACATCATCCTATACCAGGAGATCTTTGTATGATATTATGAATACTTTGCACACTAATTGAATTGGGTGTGTATGTGTAGTAGTCTCCTAATCTCTTTCTTGGTTGTTGCTTATCATTCCACCCTTTAGGTTTATATGCTCAATTTGGTGTATGTGGGGAAGTCATTGGTGAAGTCTTGGAATGACTCTTCTAGAATTCATAATTAAATGCAAGTCTTTCCTTCCAAGCAATTAGAGATGCATGGGAGGATAAATCTCAACCTTGCGCGAATGAATTAGAAAAGCACCTCAATAGTGCCTCTAATATTAAAGTGCTGTACAGAGAGGCACATCATAAAGCAGGGCATTTGCAGAAGATTACAAAGATTGCAAATTTATAGTTAAATGCAACACGTCTCTCCTTTTGAAGCAAACATTATATGATTTTCAACAGAAGATTGCAAATTTATAATTAAATGCAACATGTCTCTCCTTTTGGAGCAAACATTATATGAATTTCAACATAAGAGATGTATGCGATAAATCTGAGTCTTACAGGAATAAAATTGAAAAACATATCTCAATTGCGTCTGTGACTGGTGCGAACATTAAGTTATTGAGCTCCTCTTTCACAATCCTGCCAAAATGTGCTATGACAATGAAAATCTCAATATTTACTTGAGTTGTTGATATCCATGTAGAGTAAGAAATGCTTATAGTGCTCCATGTAGTTTGTACATATGATCCTTGACCTATTTCTAATACCCCATTTAGTGTTTTGAGATTTTCTGAGCCTTGCCACCCTATGCAAGTATTTGGTAGCTTCATCTCCTTGCAACCAAAGTCCCTTTAGGTTGCTGTTTCCATTTTATGTCTTCTCAGGGTAGGATTCTGTGTTTTTCTCCCTCTCCAGTTACTTATTCAGAGCTTTTGTAAATTCTGTTAACCTCCTACCAGTTCTTCCTCTTTCCTTTCCAGAGATTCTAGTTTCCTTTTGGTGTCAGAGAAGGTCTTTTAATCCCAAACCTTTGTTATCTTCTTCAAGTTTATAAAGTTTTTTTGGAGCATTGCTTATTCATCATTGGAATTGTCATATGGTAGCGATTCAGAGTTTAGCAACACCTTTTAGTCTTCATAAGTTCCCCAATGGGGATTGTACTTGAAGGGGTTTGGGGGTTTTGAGGCCCCTTTATCTATCTAGGGAAGAGTAGGGTAGTGGTCTAAAAACAAACCACCAAAACCTACCCCAAGTTTGTACTTTCCAAAATCTGTTCTCAAACCCTCTGATTTTAAGAATCTATATAACCTCTATGCAAGAGCTTCTATTCTAGTGTGGTAACACATTTTAGACGAAATTTGATTTTTTTTAAAATCTTCCCCATTAAAAGTCAATACCATTAATTAATTATTTTCAGCTTTATTGAAGGCCCATATCCTCTTGTATTAAGCTATGATACCCTCTAATAGCGTATCTAGACCTATGTCCGGTATCTAATACCAACATTATTAATATGCCTTGCATATGAACATGGATATGCAATCCTAACAACATATATTCCATGCATAATTAAAACAATTATACTACAACATAATTAACATAGATACCGCATAGTAATTATAATAATATAACAATCTATTTTTAAGGTCACGACCAAACCAGACACCAAATTGGTGTATGAGACCCCCTTGTTTGTGGGACAAGGGACACCCTTTGCCTAGCGATTTGACTGGTAAAGTCGACGGAGGTATACATACCCTACCCCCCTTTGGATTTGAACTTGTGACCTCTTAGGAGGAAACACATGTTCTTAACCATTAGGTCCACATGTTCCTAACCATAATAAACACACAAAAATAACATTCATCTTTTATTGAGAAATCACCAGCTGGTTGTAGACCTGTTCTTCCCAGCCATAGACTTTGTTGTTTATACACTTAACAACAAGTCACCCCTGAGCTAGGGCTATGATTCCATTGGGGCAAAGACTATATAGGCCAAACTAAGGTCTGGCAAACAACAAAACAATGGATAGGCCAATGTGTCAACTCCAATAACAGTTCTACCCACAATTTGTCATTCCCCACAATTTGTCCCACCCAAGGAAATGTACCCCCTTCTTTGCCACCATAGTTCTTCTAGATGTCCAACTTTCCTTTCAGGGTTTTAACAACAGGTCGACCAAGAAGCCTTAGAGCTACGTAGCATTAGGAACACAAAACTGCTCTCAATGAGCTTATAGCCACCCACTAGTGCACAAGGAAAACTATTCCCAACAATACCCCTTGTTGGTCTTAGCCTTTCCCAAAGCAACCCAAGGAGACAAAACACACCCAAACCACCAAGGATTTACAGGGTAATAGGGTTAAAACAACTCATCTCTTCACATCTACCATGGAATGGTTAGAATGATGGAATCAGTGAGAGAATAGATGGATTTTCCACTAAAACCCAACATTATATTTGCATGTTCCTATCTTGACACATGGCACTCAAGGAACTACCTTTCTGTCCACTTGGTAATTCGTTTGACCACTTAGGAACTTAGGATAAAATCATATCACAAGGACTTAGGAACTAGGAATATATTATTATATTCCTTTGGCTTAAACCCTCTTAACTTAGCCCCTTTTCCTCTGGTTGAGTCCTAGTCCCACATACTCTCTCGTTTGACTTGGTCTGCAACAATGATGCATTTTATTAATATATTAGAGTATAATTACAATTTACAATGCTAGCCTCATCGGTCTTATATCAAATAAGCATTGCTCCCAAAACATATATACACACGCAGTTTGGCCCAACCTATAAAACATATGTACAATTACAACCTGGGGGTTTTACATTTCCCTCCCCGTTATTTATGGACTGTCCTCAGTGCATTATATGCACGTATAGTCAAAATTCTTCAAAAAGTTTCAAAAAGATGCAGGGACTTTTCTCGCATGACATTTTCTCATGCTCCCATGTTGCATCCTCAATATTGTAGTAGC
Organism: Picea sitchensis; assembly: GCA_010110895.2. Lineage (NCBI taxonomy): Eukaryota > Viridiplantae > Streptophyta > Pinopsida > Pinales > Pinaceae > Picea > Picea sitchensis. Next base: position 33,018 of record SNQJ01S0075454.1, read on the forward strand.
TCCATTGTATCTTTACCAGCTCGATGGCTTGATTCTAGAGCACCTTGACCTTCTTGTCCAATATGCACACCGGCTAGACCTAGAAGTCACCCTTGTGCTCCACCTTATACTTCAATCATATGAGAACAATATTCTGCTTGCTTGTTGTCCAAGGTTGCATAAATCCTTGGCATGTTTCTGCCCATGTCTTCAACCGTATCGGTCTGCTAAACATCGTGGACAGTGCTTGGGCACTCCATGTAGTCTGGAAACTCCTTTCATGTAAGTCACTGCAATATTGGTTGCTTTCTGAGTAGTCTTCACTAGAATAAAATGTGCAACCTTAGTCAATTTGTCCACCACTATCATGATGGAATCATGTTGATTCATTGTTCTAGGCAACTTTCTAATAAAATCAACTGTAACTTCTTCCCATTTCCACTCAGGAATGGTCAATGGTTGTACTAGTCCAGTTGGATGTCTATGCTCAACCTTCACCTTTTGAGATTCTAGGCATCTCACTATGTAATCAACCACATCCTTTTTCATTCCTGACCAAAAGTATTGGCTTCTTACTGCTTCAATTGGCTTATGATATGTTAAGTGCCCAATATATGACACATTGTGCATTTTTCTTAGCACTATATTTTCCAGCTCCCTAGAATTTGACACATATACTTTGCCTTTGTACATGATAACTCTATCTTCCTTTAGCTCAAAGTCTTAAAATTTACTTTGCAAATTGCCTTGCTATAATGTTTCTTTTATTTGCAAATAGTGTTAGTTTAAATTTGCAACTTCTAAAATTCTATCTTTCAAACCAGTTTTGTACATGTTGATGGTTGTAGCATGCATCTCATGCACTCCTCTGCTAAGTGCATCAACCACTTGGTTCTCCTTTCCTTTGATGTGATTAATTTCAAAGTCATACTCATTAATGAATTCAAACCATCTAGTTTCTTTGATTGGCTTTCTAAACAAATGTTTCAGACCACAATGGTTTGTCCTTAGCTCAACTTTTCTCCCCATGAGATAATGTCTCCACATTTTCGCATGAATAATGACTACTAATTCTAAGTCATGTGTAGCATAATTCCTCTCATGCTCTTTAAATTTTCGGGACTCACAACATATCACATGATCTTTTTGTGTGAGGACTTCATTGAGCCCTTCCTTGCACGCATCTGTGCACACAAGAAAATCTTCATCGAGATTTGCAATATTTAATATTGGTGCACTTGTCAAAATGTCTTTCAATTGTTAAAAACTTTCTTTACATTCAAAAGACCATTCAAATTTCATTCTCTTCTTTTGCAAAGAATTAATGAGATTTGCAATCTTTGAAAAACATTTTATAAATATTCGGTAATACCCTACAAGACCCATGAATGATTTGACCTCTGTAACATATCTTGGCGTTGGCCATCCTCTAATGGCTTCTATCTTCACATGATCAATTGCTATCCCATCTGTTGAAATAATATGGCCCAAATAATGAATCTTCTTTTGATAGAAGATGCACTTACTTAGCTTGGAATAACTTATGCTCTCTTAAAACTTTTAGCACCATTCTTAAATGTTGCTCATGTTCTTCCTCTATCCTTGAGTAGATGAGTATATCATCTAGGAACATAATTACAAATTTGTCTAGGTATTCCCTGAACATTCTATTCATCAGACACATGAAAATTGCTGGAGCATTTGATAGCCCAAATTACACTACCATAAATTCACAATGCCCGTATGTTGTCACGAATGTTGTCTTGATGATATCTTATTCCTTTATCTTCACTTGATGATACCCTAATTACAAGTCTATCTTGGAAAATATTCTTGCACCTTTATGTTGATCAAATAGATCATCAATCCTTGATAAATGATATTTTTTCTTTATGGTGACCTTATTTAGTTGTAGGAAATCAATACATAGCTTTCAAGTTCCATTTTTCTTCTTTTAAAAAAAGAACTAGGGCACCCCAAGGTAGCACACTTGGGCGTATATACCCTTTCTTTAATAGTTCCTTTAGCTTCATATGCAATTCTTTCAATTTTGGTGTGCCCATTCTGTAAGGAGTTTTGGACATTGGGGCAATCCTTGACAACAAATCAATAGAGAAATCAATGTCTCTCTTTGGTGGCAGTCTTAAGATTTCTCCAAAAACATCTTTAAAATCCTTCAAGAGTGGATGGTATTCAATATTTGTCATTTTATTTTTGGCTACCTCTTCCATACGGGCTACAAAAATATGGCATCCATTCCTGAAACTTTTTTTTCAACTGTATAGTTGAAACTTCTCTAACATCTACAACTCTTGGAATGCCTTGAACCTTGCTTTGCTACCCTTCCTCATCAAGACAAACAATTGTTTTGTTGTAACAATCTAGGAAAACATGGTGTTTTTCCAACCAATCCATGCCAATCATACAATCATATGAAACTAATGGTATGATGTTCAAATCTACCTTTGTGCTAAGTTCATTCATGTTTATTGGACAATATTTAACTAGTTCACTGATTTTCCTCTTAGCCCTTGTGGTTAGTTGAACCAACCAATATTTCTTATGCCTACTTTGCAAGTGAAATCTTTCAACAATATTAGGATTAATGTAACTATGGGTATCTCTAGAATCAATTAAAAGTGGTATGGGTTGGTTATCATCTTACCTTCGACTTTAATAATGAGGGATTGATATTTTGCTTGCTTGTTTTCCAAGGCTGCATAAATCTTTGGCATGTTTCCTCTCATGTATTCCACTGTTTCAACCTCTTGAATATTGTGGACAATCCTCATTCTTTCACCTTTGTGAGGGCAGTCCCTATACAAGTGATCTCCCTCACATCACCAACATTTCATGTGCTGCTGTTTTGGCCTTTTCCCAAATGAGTCTATCATCTTGGGTTCATTTTGAGCTGACTATCTTAACCTTTCTGCGTTTTCTTCTTTTTACCCTTCATCTTGTCACTCCAAGCTTTTTGGAACACTGGCCTTCCTCTCCTATTCTCATAAAGATGTTTTTTTCTGCTTATGGCCTCCTACAAAGTCTTGGGGTTATCATAGTGTATCTTGTCACTGTAGAATGAGGGTAACCTACTCAAAAATATTTGGATTTTGACATTCTCATCCTTTATGAAGCCCACATATTATAGTTCCTCAAGAAACCTCTTCTTGTATTAATCCATCGTCATGCTTCCCAACTTGAGTTCAAATAAATTTTTCGTCTTTCTTTCATAGTAATGCTTGGACAAATATTTCTCTTAGAAATATCCTTTGAATTGTCTCCATGAGTATTTCTTTTTATCAAGGTGTTTAGCTTGCATAAGTTGATCCCACCAAATGTTTGTCTTTCCTTGTAGGGGGTAGGTTACAATTCTAGTTTCTAACCTTGATGGGTAATCATGCAATTGGAAATATTTCTTCATTTCCAATAGCTAGGTCTCGACCTCTTCTCCCTTTCTATGCTCTCCATTAAAAATTGGTGGTTTGATTTCCCTGAATTCACCTTGTAAAATGTCTAACTCGGGGCTTCTCCTTTGTCTCCCGAAAGGAGACACACATGGAACTCTCCATAGCCTTGAACATGCACAAGCTCTCATAATGCATTGCTTTGGGGAGTGATGATGCCTTCTCACACTCCTTGACTGCCTGTTATTCCCATGGTCATCCTTTCTGCTATGAGATATTGATGCTGCGACTTGTCTGGCACTAGTTATTTTTTTTGTGCTAGTCTTTATTGGCTTGACTCTGTAGCATATTCAGACTCTAAAGTATCTCTTCTCGAGCTTTCTTAATAATCTTTTTATTTTCTCTATATTCTCAAGAGAAGATCCCCCAACACCATAGACCTAGCACACAAGAGGGTGCTTACCAAAACCTAGAAACTAGCACCCAAGAGAGGTGTGCACTTCAACCGTACATGCACTTGCTGAAATTCTGTGTTGACAAGTGAGAGTGTGTAATCCTCAATGGGGATTCACCTTTATTTATACAACAACTAACACAACAAAAGGTGTGTCTATTGGCACAATAGGGCCGACCTCAATA
>SNQJ01S0075457.1:6099-17343 GCA_010110895.2 Picea sitchensis
TATTACTCATCGGTGTCCCTTAAGACATTTTAACCTGCATTCTCGGTTCAGAGTTCATACCTTGATTGTTCTTTGTATTTTCAGCCAGAAGATCATTTACTTATTACCTTTTGGGAAGTATTTATCATGATTATTCATGCAGGGTACCCTTTTAGTGTAGTTGATCTTCTGGATCTTCAATACTTTTCCTGCAATTAAAATGGCATAATAACTGTCAGAGACTCATACAAATCAGAAAGTTCATGTGAACTGCTAGATTTTGGACTATTTTGTATCTACATTTTCTATTTTTTTTTTATTAGCAAAATAAAAGCTACCGAAGGAAACATAACTATAAAGAAAACAAGAAAACAAACCAGTATGTACAATGAGGGTTTGGAAACATATTACTGCATGTAGTGTTTAAGGTATCGCCCATTTACATGGGCGCTAAGAATATCTCCATCGAGATTTTCTAATGAAAAAACATTTTTTCCCTCTGAGGCCAAAATTCTATAAGGGCCAGACCAGATCGAATCTAACTTGCCATGTTTGCCAGTGTCTTCTCTCCTGGATTCCCATTTTAGTACCATATCTCCAGGGAGGAAATCTCTATCCTTAGCTTTTTGATCGAATAAAGCCTTCATTTTATCTTGATATCTCTACAACTTTACGTTTACTTCGGCTCTATTTTGTTGAACTTCAACCAGCTGGTTTGCCCTCCTGGTAATGTCGTTAGGTTCTTTGTTTGAATCTTGCCAAAGTTTCATTACTGGCAAAGAAAGATTGATTGGTAAGATGACATCAGTGCCATATACCATCTGAAAAGGGGAAATCCCAATTGACCTTTTGGTACTTATCCTGTTAGCCCATAGAGCGTATTTCAAATGGATATGCCATGCTTTCTTGTTCTCAGTCAAGACCTTTTTGATCACGATTATCAGACTTTTATTAGATGACTCAACTAAACCATTACCTTGTGGATAATAAGCTGTGGAGTGTCCTAATATGATGTTAAATTTTTGGCAAAATCTTATCGCAGCCATTGATTTAAACGCTTTCACATTATCGATGACTATCTTTCGGGGACAGCCGGATCTGGATAAAATATTTTCTTCTAGAAAATGGATTACTACCAAGTCAATCATGTTTCTCGTGGGAATAGCTTCCACCCACTTAGTAAAATAGTCCATTGCAGTTAAAATCCACTTGTGCTGAGCACTGAATGTGGATGAATTTCTCTGATGAAATCAAGGCCCCATTGCTGAAGAGGAGCTTCGGTTTTAACTAGAACTAGAGGTAAAGTTGAGACTTTTTGTTTACATGTAAACAATTGACAGGGAGTACAAGTTCAAACTTTGGTGTTTACATCGGTGAATAGTTTGGGCCAGTAAGATCTAGCTCTTAAGATTTTATAAGCTGTAGCTCGCCAACCGTGGTGTCCTCCACACACTCCCTCATGGAACTCATTTATAACCTTTTCAGTTTCGGTCTTGACTAAACAACTCAGCAAGAAACCTAGGGGATCTTTCCAATATAATTTTTCGTCTATAATACAATATTTTATAGCATGTAGCTTCAGTGTCCTAGCTTTAGATGGGGTTAGTTCACTGGGACATTGAAGAGTCAAGAGGTAAAAAACAATATCACGGTATCAGACTGAAGTAGAAAACCTGTCTTGAATCTCAATTGTAGGTGTAGCGAAATCGAGTTCATCTATCTCTAGAAAACCCTCATCCTTTTGCAGCTGATTTATCCCGAGTGCCTGCAAGTTTGATTCAGATAGCAATTTGGCCAGACCTTGGACTTTAATGAGTTTTGTTGGTTTGACTTCCAGATCGAACTCCTGAATCTTAGCTAGCCACCTTCCTCTTCTCCCATCACTATCCGGTTGAACCAGTATGTCTTTAACAGAACTTGTAGGAACATAGGCTATGATCTTCGAGTGTAATACGTACGCTCTGAAAGCCTTGAGAGCCTTCACCATTTCGTAAGCTTTTTTTTCTAGTATATTGTATTTCAACTCAACATCTCTCAGACTTTTACTGAAAAAAACAATAGGTTGTTCAAAGCCTTCTTCGTTTTTCTATAACAGTACAGCTGCGATAGTGTGTTCGGAAGCGAAGGAAAAAATCATAAACTCTTTTGTGTAATCAGGACTTGCCAAGACTGGCGCTTCACTGATAACTTTCTTGATTCGTTGAAAAGATGCTTTGGCTTCACTTGTCCACATCATTTCATTGTTCTTTTTTAACATATCTGTGATCAACTTCATAATTTCAACGAAGTTAGGGATGAATCTTCTCAAGAAATTTATTTTTCCTAAGAAAGACTAAATTTCTTTTACATTTCTAGGGATGTTTATAGTATCTATTGCTTCGATTCTTTTGGGATCAATTTTGATTCCATCTTTAGACACTATATGACCTAAAATCTTACCTTCTTGCATAGCAAAATGAGATTTTTTGGGATTAAGGGACAAACCAAATTTAAGACATTTCTCGAAAGTTTGCTTCAGGTGCACTAGATGTTCTGTATCGGATTTGGAAAAAACAGTTAGATCATCAAGATAGATAACAACAAACTTGTCTCTCTCACCCACGAAGGCAATGTCCATGGCTCGCTAGAAGGTTGCCCCTACATTCATCAAACCGAAAGGCATTTTATCGTACATGAAGGTGCCCCAAGGGGTAGTGAAAGCAGTTTTTTCCTTATCATCTTGGTGTACTGCAATCTGATTGTAATCTGAAAAACCAACAATCATTAACATTCTATTAGCTCCAACTACCTTCTCTAAAACGTGGTCCATCTTAGGCAATGGATAATTATCTTTGAGTGACGATAGGTTCAGTTTCCTAAAATCAACACACAGTCTGATTTTGCCATTTTTTTTCTTACTGGAACTAAATTAGCTTCACACTCGGAATATCTTAGTGGGATGATGATTTTGGCATCCAAGAGTTTTTTAACTTCTTTTTCTATCACTGGTAGCAGCTTAGGGTTTATCTGTCTGAGTTTCTGCTTAAAAGGCTTGACACCAGGTTTCAAAGGAATTTTGTGTTCTATTACAGTAGTGTCATAAGTTCACAATTCATCATAGGACCAAGCAAAAATGTCCTTATATTGTCTGAGCAATTCTGCATACCTACTTTTGATTTCTAGGGACAAATACTTGGATAGATTCACCATCCGAGGATTTTCTTTTGTACCTACATCGCAGTCCTCAACCTCCTTCGACTGAGGTTGTAAAGTGGATCTTAAAGGGATGTCATATTGATTAAATAACCTTTCCAAGGGAATCAGGTCCTTGGGGATCTGGTTGTTTTTTAGAACAAGCATTCGGTGGTTAGCGATTTTATCATGGAATTCCTGGGAGTCCTCCCCTTCCTGCATGATCCAAATAGGATCATTTTGGTTTTCTTGGTCGGCATGCGTTTAAGCAAACTCATCTATTGATTCTAAAAATTTGCGAAGCTGTTCATCGTCCTAAAAAACTTGCCAATGTTGTATGTTATTCGGTATGGAAGGCCCATGTCTCATTTGTATATGGTACTTCAGTTTAAAAGCAGTGGGGGGTGTGAATGTTGAGGGTTCTTTGGCTAACGCATCAACCTGTTGGTTTTTTGGTTCTTGGAATGCTGTGAACCTTGACAGAGGAGAAGAATTTTTTGATCAGATCCCAGACACAATTCATGTAAGACCTCAACCTAGGATGTTTGTCCTGGTACTGTCGGTTTACCTGTTTCACGATTAGCTTTGCGTCACCAAAGACTTCGAGTTTTTTTATTTTCATTCTCCTAGCGGATTCTAACCCTAACACTAAGGCTTCATACTCGCATACATTATTAGTGTGGTCCACATCCCATTGTATCCTATAGTAAAAGGGGATTACGAATTGATTATCGGGAGCCACAAGTAGTGCCCCAGCTCTAGCTCCAAAGTAGGATGAAGCGTCGTCAAAAAACATTTTCCACACACCAGTGCTATATACATCCTTTTTAATTTTTTCTTTTTCTGTTTTCTCTTCTGTACAACCTTCATCTGTACATACATCAATATCATTATCAATGGATAAAATACAATTACCTAAATCTTGATCGGCAATATATACATGGTAGTTATTCGGGTTGTGTGGATCACTCACCATGAATGCCAACCTGGTTTCTTTGTATAGGCGCGTGAACTGTCCTCCAAAAATTGGAATCGTAGCATACGTCATGTCAAGCTGGAGAGATCCTCCAAGCTTGACGCCCCGGGACCTGGATAACAACATACCATATTTTGGGGGGATATCGACAACCATTGAGTCCATTAGAATGCTTTTTGCAGGTATTTGTGCCAGATTTACTACCAAGTCTTTAATCATGCCTATATATTTAACTTTTCTTGAATCGAATGAATATAAATCTCCATAAGGCCTAGTGATTTCGAGACCCAATTTATCCATAATGGCTTTAGGCATTACATTGTGGGATGCTCCAGAATCTAACATGTAGTTATGGAGTAGGTGGTCGAACAAGGTTAACGTGATATAGAAGGGGGTGACAATGTCTTTGGCGCCTTCAAAATGTGGACCGAAAACTATGTTCGGCTTGTCATCTTCTAAGTTAATGACATCGACTTGGCTTTCATTTTTTGAAAAACTAATCATCTTGGCAATTTGTTTTCTGTATATGGGGTTTTTTGCTAGTTCGAACAGAGGTATAGGAATCTTGATTTTGTTTATTTCACTTTCCAGACTAAAATTTACCATGGCTCTGTCGCTTTCTATGTTTTGGGCTTCCATTCCCTTCTTTTCAGCTTTCTTTTGTGGTGTGGATTTGGTTTCACTTCCAGGGACCTGTGTTTTCACGGTGGGTGTTCCTACTGACTTTGGCCTGACAGGTTATGTGTCAGCGGTGTTCGTTTTCACAGTCTGCTTCTCAGCAGTTTTTGGGGCCGCTTTGTCAGCTTCGCCCCTCGGCATGACCCTTTTTGTTGGGGCGGATGGAAGACTCTTGTTTCTAGGTCTTAAATTGTATTTCTGGTGCAGTTTGGCTATTATATCATTTGCAATACCTTGATAGGTCAAATCTTCAGAAGTGCTGTTGCTTACATTGTCTTCCGATCTATTTTTCTTATTTAAGAATTTTTCATAATCTTGTCTCGATAAATAGGGTTGTAGACTATCGTCACCAAGATTATTTATATCCTCGTCTAACTCTTCAAAATATTCTAAGTCTTCCCCTCCAATGAAGTTTTCACCCTTGAAGGGGGTTGGGAGTTTTTGATCCTCATTCTTAATTAGTTTTTGTGGGGCTTGAAGATCCAGATTCCTTCTGAAATATTTCCTAGGAAAATGATCCTTTTTTGATTTATCGAGTTCCATTTTTGAGATCTTATTTGACAGCTCCCTAATTATCCTTGCCATCTCGTCTATTTTATCTCCCGAGGATTTCCCTGGTCCAGAGGATCCACCTTGTTCTTTGAATTTTTTATTTTCTTTATTCCCGGTTTCTACTTTGGCTTTTAGTTTTCCTGATGCCATCATGTTCGATTCAATTTCTAGGGCATCATCTTGCATCTTGGTGAGATCTATGGATCTCCTTTCTCTTAATAACAGAGTGAAATCGGGGTCAAAGGCTCCAACAAAAGTTACTTTTGCTGCGGGTTGAGAAGGTTTGAACTCGACTGGGATTTTATTATACAACTTGTTAAACCTTTGAGTGAACTCAAGAACTGATTCTGATCTTTTCTTTCTGAGAGCCCCAAATTCAGTTAGGTAATAGAGGTGGTCTCTCCTTTCTCCCCATTGTTTGATAAAAACATTTTCAAGTTCTTCGTAAGACCTTACAGATCCCGCTGCTAGGGCTCGGAACCAGGTCCTCACCTGTCCTTCGAAACTCTGAACGAGGAGTCTAGAGTAGACATCTTCGTGCTCGATTCCGAGGATGTCAGCAAATTGGTCAAATAAATTGATGTGTTCTTGTGCGGTTAAATCTCCTTCCCTTGTGATTTTGGAAAGACTTTTCATGTAATTTTCTGGAAGTTCATGTAGGGGAGCCGGGAGGAAAAGAGGGGCATATCTGGCAGCCACCTTAGAAAATATTCCAAGGAGTGGTACTTGGCTGCCTGTTTCTCCTCCCATGGCACCACCTACAACACCGCCTCTAGCTCCCGCACCTCCGTGCGCAACCATTGATGGATTTGAGGCTGAAACTTGGAGTGTATGAGGAGAAAGTTCACGGAAGTTTGGTAGATTTTGGGTTGTGGGGAACTGATCGTCAAGGCACAAGAAACTGGAGAAAGAAGGCCCAAGAGGAAAATAACTTGTTTCTCCAGACTCATAAGATGAATATATCGGAGAATCAATGGGGGTTAAATCAGGATACACAGGGCATTCATAAGAGTGCTTGGTAGTAGGAGTGTGCACTTCCGGAAAATAGAACGTATCAATTGAAAGGGGGAGTGAGACGAATCTCTCAAGTATTCCCCCGATGTTCGACTGTGTATAATTAGGTTGACAGATGGTATGTGTCGGTGAAACGATTTGTCTAAGGGATCTTCGTGATTTTAAAATGTTTTTCGGATTAGAAACTGGCGAAGTTTGTTTGTCATCTAGGTTCTTCCTAGTATTCTTTTAGCTCAAAGCCAACTTATTTATCCTGGAGTCGCCAAGTGAAAGATGAAGGTAGCCTTAAAAATATTTCGATCTTTGTTCACTATCAAAGAAAGAAAATGCTAATGTCGTTCTTCCCAGGGAAAATATTCGTTTCTTCGCTCCTCGGCAACGACGCCAAAAAGATGTTGTTCCTAAGTTTATACTTTAAGGCTCTAAAGTATACCATCAAAGCATCTGATACGAGTAAAGAAAGGTAAGGTAGACAAAATCGGCTTTGAAGGATAACCACTATGGTTGGTTCCTTAACTGTCTCCATTGAGCTTCCCAGTTTTCTTGGATGCTTATGTCCCATTCAATGGCTGCCCATGAATGTTCTAATTCGACCATGGTGTTAGCTATTTGCAAGATAGTGTTAAATAAATTTAGGGCAATGCTAGTTTGATCAGAAAGTCCAGGTTCTACATTAGGTTGTCTTAAGGTGGGCACAGTCATGAGGGATAATAATTGGAAGAAGGTCTAAAACTTTGTTTAATAAAGTGTGTTGCTTTCTGATTTTGATTATAAAAGAAGAAAATTGAAACACAGATTAATATTCAACAGATCAGAGACCGTTTCCTGTTCCTGAGTTAGATTTTAAAGAGGTGATATTGACGAATGAGAAACACAAAATATTTTAACAAAAATGAGGCATCAATCATGGAAGAATCTCACTTTGCAATGAGGAAAGATGAAAGACAAGAGGACTCTAATGAAACACAAACCATTGCAACCTAAATAATCTACAGGTCTTGAAACCGCTGACAGCAGGTACAGAGGAAAAACTGTAAATAATTAGATAACCCAACGACTCGAACCAATAGTAAATATTATGCTAAATTATTGTTTAAAATTTCATCAAAGATACACATAAGAAAAAATACTATGAGCAAAAACAAAGGGCACACACAACTCAGGATTGACAAGATCTAGAATCTCCATTTTTCATTCTTATTTATCACTGTAAAAAGTTTCTCCTGTACAATGGCCACCAAAAAGCCCCTTCTTAGTTCCAAAAATTTACATTTATACAAAAATTCCAATCCTTGGCGGTTGGGGAATCTTCTAATTTCTAGGAACTAGCTATTTATCGTTAATAAGCTGAAAACTGTTTTACAAGATTTTCTTTATCTTTCTTTTATTTTCATAGCTACACTTTTCAAACTGGTACTTTGTTGCTATGTTGAAGACTCTCCTTCTTTTGCTCTGACACATTTGATGCATTTGTTGAGCAAAGGTGCAGACGTTTTGGGAGGCTCTGGGAATTCCTTTGCTTTGAATATATATACCTTTCTCTGTATCTTTGGGAAATAATCTTCAACTCTTTTATCTGCAAACTTTATTGACTGCAATTTTAAGTTGGGTTGAATCAACAACCTATTGGTTAAAGTGACGTCCATTTCTTTTAGCTGTGAAATTTCCATCTGGATCTCACTTAGATCTTCTTTAAACTTTGATTGGTGTCTCACAATATTTATCTGCCCTAGAAGTCCTGCGCAATTGTCCTTCCCAATGTTTAATGACCCTTTGTCTAAGAGATCGAAAACCTCTTTGCAATCGTCTTTGATTTCTGTAACTATTCTTTTGCTTTCCATTATGTTGGATTCCCATACTTTGAGCATAATGTCACCTCTGATTTTCTCCGTGGCTGATAATTTTGTAGTTTTGGGTGTCTCTTCGTTCGTTGAACATATGATTTCCCTTTGAAGAGCGACCCTTGCTTCTTTAGCTTCTTTTTCCTTCATGATGATGTTATCAAAAGAATTGCTTGCTTCATGGAAGTAATTCTGGAGGATCTCTATCTTGGAAATCAACTTCTGCTGTTCAACTTCTAGCTCTGCATGCACTTCCAGTGACTGGGCCTGGAAAACTTTCAGATCTATGACTAGATCTTCAATTGCCTTTAATTTTGTTTGTAATTAATTTATGATTTCTTCTTGCATTTGACTTGTCTGCACTCTCTCTTCCATCTCCCTGAGGCTTGTTTTCAGGGATTGAATTTCTTGCTTATCCCCGGCTCTAGCCTGGTCCAGACCTTTATTTATACCTTCTTCAATCTTTTTTTCATTCTCCTTTAATTTGCCTTGTAGTTCAGTGATCATGAGGTTTCTCTGTCTCAGACGTGCTTTCATATTTTCAACAGTGAACTGGTTAGATGTGGCTAACGCTCCCATAGAACCAGCTACTTCGGTAGCGAAATCTTCTTCCTCTAAATTCTGCTCGACTATTATGATTTTGTGCCTCTTTACCATTGCATTTTCCCTTTGATGCATTTCTTGCTTCAACACTGCCTTTCTCTTCTTACTGAAAAAATAATCAGATGGAGGAATCTCTTCTCTAGAGATGGGCTCAAGGTCACTAACGTATAGGGTTCCTAGCTGGGGGAAATGAAAAATGGATTGTAATGGAGTCAAAGAGGCGATGGGAGCACCTAGTTCTGTAGATCTTACCTCCTCTATTGCTTTGGGGGTATTACCATGAATTGCAGATGATGAAGGGAAATCTGGTTTATCAGACACTGGGGGTGTCTGAGACCCTTTTTCCATTCTTTAGTTCTCTGCCTTTTGTCCTTCTATTTTCCATGGAGACTCTTCGATCTCTTATGTAATTCTCTTTGTACTTTCTTTATCCTGCCCTCCTGTTCATGTTTGTATGCTTTCAGATTGCAGTTGACTTGGTGATTACCCACAATTTTATAGGGATCATATTTCTTGTGATCAAGATTTAGCAACTTTATCTCTCCTAATGCGGCTGCCTCAACCTTGGAATGCCCTAGATTGAGTAGCAAATAGTTCCCAATCTGCACAGGGAAAATAGGCCAGAATCTCATTTGGGCCATTTTTAGTTCATTCCCGATGCCACCTATTACTATCCGATGAGCCACCTCCCTACATACCAGTCTATCAGGGAGGGATTTTGGTTGTGCGTGGGGAGGGATTGAACATCCGAAAACCTTAATGTAGGAAAAGTTTTATTCTATAAACCAATTAGCGACGACCTTGAGACTTTCCATGATTGACTTAGAAATACGGGGAGGCTCGCAGCCATACAACATCTGGTGCACCAGAATCACCATGAAGTGGCAGATTTCGTAGAAGGAATCCTTAGCATTTTCTTCCCACAACTTAGAATAATATTCATGAATGGGTTTATTGGAGGTTGGATTCCAACTCCAATTCATCATAGGGAAAGGGGTCATGAAGCATATGGCGTCCATGATGTAGGCAGACATATAGAAGGCCACTGGTTGGCCCTTGGATTTTGCGGTTTGGTACTCTGTTATCTCCTTAGATAAATTGTCTGATAGGATTTTGTCCCAGTTGAAACTAAAACCTTCAGTTGCTTCATGAAGAAGAGGCACCCATGCCGCAGGGAAATGAGTGGGGCTTTTCTGTCCGAAGAGTCTGCAAAGCATCATGGCTACATAGACCATGTATTCATTTAGTGAGGCTGTGGCATATTTCCTGTGAGTATTGGCCCTGAACTTCGCTGGCACTCCCCACCAGTCTTTAATTATATCAGGGTATGTATGATCTGCCTCTGCGCATTCCTTTCTTTGGAATTCAGCTATGAATTCAACATTATAAATATACTTAGGATTAGGGGATAGCATGTACATTACTTGTATATGTTCTGGCCTGAAGGAACCAATGATGACCCCATGACTATCCAGAATGCTCCTTGTCTTCGCGTCTGCTCTCTCCAAGGCCCAATATATCATGTCATTATATGGCATGAGTCGTGGGCGTGCTGCTATTTTGTGAAGTTCAGACTCCGCTATGTCCCAGAGTTTGTTCTCAGAATCATGCGGGAAGTTCTTAATTTCGTAATCTAGATTCTCGAAGATTTGCCTCCAAGATTTGATAGAATCAATAGCGTGGGGTGTGGTATCAGCTATGACATCTCCTTCTATACATGTGCTTTCAGCAGTTCCCTCAACTTTCTTAAGTACCCTCTTAGGTGCCATAGCATTCGCACTAGATTGAAAACCTGTTTGCAGACGAGAAAATCTATAAGCCTGGATGAATACAACTCACCCATGATTGTAAAAGATAAGAATAAAATTCGAAATGCAGAGCTGTAGTTCTTTCATTTCATCCTTTAATGGACGTGCTGAGATGGGCAGTAGGACTTTAATGTTTTAAATTAAGAAGATGAGCTCAAAGATACGCATTTAAAATTAAAAATCTTAATTCGTCTTGTTACATATATTATCATATATCGACGTTTTCAACTTGGAGTTTCGAAATGACTGTTTCTTAAAACGCCAAATCCTGAAGCCCGAAATAAGTTTAGTGATTACTAATCGTGCTTTAAAATGACTTAGTTCAAGTTTAAGACTTTGTTTTAGAGTTTATGATTTCGCAATTTGGAGTTTTGGGGATCACGTACCCAAGAGATATGTCATATGCAACCCCCGAATGTGAAAAGCGAATAGCTTAAAACAAACGTTAATCATCTGTATTAAAACCTTGATTAATCAAGATTAGCCATGATTAAGACTTTCAGAAATCTGGAATCAGGAATTCACAGACCTATATTTCAAGAGCACTTTGTTACTGGGAAACCTGAAACTTTGAAAGATTTAAGATTTACTGATCGCTATTAAGGGTTTAATTAATCACACT